>PVJO010003750.1:0-62176 GCA_004026905.1 Hystrix cristata | reverse complement strand
TTCCCCATGTGAGCAGACAGGCCTCAACCAGACAAGGAGCACCCTCCCCCATGCAAACAGGCAGACTTACATCTAAAGAACAGGGGGGTGCAACCATCCACAAATTCCAAATCAGCTCTATATTTTGCTTGCCCATGGCACAGGGAGCAAAAACAAGGATTAACCAACTGACCTGATTCTGGAAGAGGACAATGCCCAGAGAGAGAAAAAAACAACCAGGCCCTACAACTGTGGACATTAAATCCAACAGCCCACTGGAATGCCTATCCTGTGGTCTACAACCAGAATAGCCCAGAGGGCTGATCGTTTTACCCATCTACCACCTGAAACAAGAGCACTCCTTGGCTTGGATGACAACTGTGGTCTAGGAGGAAGGGACAGAGGGGGGCAGGGAGGGCATCTAGTGCAGGGAGGCCACCTCAAAATTTTATAGGCCCTAATGCTAGGCACAGAAAATCATGACTGGCTAGATCTCAAGACTGCAGATATTGCATGAGGCCCTGAGTTCCATCCCCAGTACCAAAAAAAAAAAAAAAAAAAAAAAAAAAAAGACTGCAGATACTGGAAAGAAACCACACATTCAAAAACATGGGAAAAAAAATTTTTTACTCCTATTTTTTACTTCTATTCTTCATTATTTTTATCTTGCCTTTATCAGGCCTTTGAGGGGTGGAGACTTTTCTCTCCCCTTTTCCTCTCTTTTATCTTCTTTTCTCTCCCTTTCTCTTTTTCCCTTTCTTTTATTTCCTATTTTTGCTCTCTTTTTGTCTTCTTTTTATTGTTCATTCTATCCTGTGACTGTTCTCTAATAATTTCCTTTTACTCTTCACCAGGATCCTTTATCTCATTTTTCTCTCCTCCTCCTCATGTTGCATTGATTACTTTCTTAAATTTTGCTTTTTTCATTCTCTGGTTCTCTATACCCTACCTTTACTTATATAACTATTAAACTTTATAACTCTCTAGATAGCAGGTTAACTTTACACTATTGCTGTTGAATACTGTTCTATTGTTAGTACAGGTAAATTTGTTCTATTTAGTAAATATTTACTGTAGGTCAATAGGAGGTCAATACTTGGTTTGTCGGTATTCATACTATAATTACAGATCTCTTTTTCTATGATTAAGGATGGTATATTATTGGTCCTTAGGGTTTATATTATGGCTTGTGTTTAGGTGTCTATTCCAAGGCCTCCTGTGGTGATAGGTAGGGCTTTTCAGAGGTGGTTGGATCTAAAGCATGTGATGCTGGGATTAAGGATCTGTAATTACTAAATTAGTCCACTGATTATTTTTGCATCGTCCTGGGTATGAATAAAGGGAAGGCCCACCCTGGGTGTGAGTGCTACCCACCCTAAGGGCATGTAGCCTAGATAGAATACAAGGAACAGAAACAGGGCTGCTATTGCTTGCTGCTTTGATACTTCACTGCTTGGCACCTTGCCATGAGCTGTTTATCATCTTCAATGCCCTTCTGCCACGCCACCGTGCCTTGGAGCCAGCCAACTATGAACTGAAACCTCAACAAACTAAATCTTTCCTCCTTTAACTTTGGTTGTTGGGTATTTTGTCTCAGCAATGAGAAAAGTAACAAGACAGTTTGTCAATATTTAATTTATATTTGACACTGTAATTGATGCTAATTTTATGACCATAGTCAAGGTGACATAGCTGTTAATATTAATTGCTATTCTTGTGATGTTAATATCTGGATTGCCTTGGGGTCATTAACAATACTGTGGTCCATTCCTGGAAAACTGGGTACTGAGCCAAATATGCTGCAACTTCCTATCCCAAGTAAATAGATGTGGTTGGATCCTGTGAAAGAGGCAAAGGCCAATAGTTAGCCATGCCTGGAGGATACCACTGAAGAGCAGACATTAACTAAATACAAACAAGCATTCCACTACAATCAATCCACAGTCCTTGACACAAAATAACAAATGAAAAATAGAAACATAAGAGGACAAGCCAATGAAATGCCTCCAAAAACTGCCAACTCCACCAAAGCTGATCCATGGAACATCAAAGGAGAAGAAACCAAAGTCACACACCCAAATTATTAGAAATTATGTCAAGGGAGAAAAACAAAATAGATCAATAAGGTATTCGGTAAGCTCACAGAAGATATCATACCAAATGAACAGAATGATCACTGAGCCTGCAGAAGACAGTAATAAAAAGCTAGCAGAGCTAAACAAAATTATGCAAAACATGAATGACCAGCATAAAAAAGAATTAAGAGTCCATTAAAAGGCTCCAAATAGAAATTCAGGAAATTAAAAATTCTACCAAAAGTATGAGCAGCAGAAGTGACTGATGTGAGGACAGAGTTTAAAAGCTAGAAGACAGGGTATTATTGGTGACCAATTAATGAGATAAACCTTAAAAACAGCAAGGGAACATAAAAAATGGATCAAACAACTCCTAGATGATGCAAGGAATGCTAATTTAAGATTAATTATAATTAGTGAAAAATCAGAAGACAGTACAAATGACATTAAAAAAATTTGCTTACTGAAAAATAACAGAAAACTTTCATGTAAGGTAAAAGAATTTAACATACAGAAAAATGAGGCATATAGACCCCCAATAGCCATGATCAGAAAAGAACTTCTCCATGACACAGCATAGTCAAAATCCCAGAAGACCAGTACAAGAACAGAAGTTTAAAAGCTGTTAGAGAAAAGCAACAAACCAGTTATAAAGGAAAACCTCTTAGAATTACAAGGGGCTTCTTAACACAAACCTTAAAGGTCAGGAGAGCTTGGAGTTAAGTGTTTCAAGCCCTAAAAGAGTTTCCAACCCAGACTGATATATCCTGCAAAACTGCCTTTCAAAATTAATGGAGAAATAAAATATTTAAATGCCAAATAGCACCTAAAAAATTCATGACCACCAAACCAGCACCCCCCCCAAAATTCTCAAGGATATCCTAGGAGACAATGAAACTAACAATGACAAAAAGATTAATGAAGGAAATACACCAGATAGAGTGAACAGTGAATAGGGAATCAGTAACAGGAAAATCAAGGCAATGAGAGGAATAAGTGAATGCCTACCAGTAATAACTTTCAATGTGAATGGTCTCAAGTCCCCATTCAAAAAACACAGACTGGCAGAATGAATCAAAAAACAAATGCCAAAAAAAAAAAAAAAAAAAAAAAAAAAAAAAAAAAAAAAAAAAAAAAAAAAAAAAAAAAAAAAAAAAAAAAAAAAAAAAAAAAAAAAAAAAAAAAAAAAAAAAAAAAAAAATGTCAATGATACATTGTATACATGAAACACATTTAACCCAAAAAGAAACTTGTAGACCAAAAAAAAAAAAAAATCAAAGGATGGAAAACAATGTTTCATGTAACAGGCACCCAAAATGAAAAACAGTGTAGCTATCCTATATCCCAATAAACAGTGTAGCTATCCCTATATCCCAGTTTTCAAGCCAAAACTGATCAAAAGAGGCAAAGAAAGTCACTACATATTAGTTAAGGGAAAAATCTAGCATCAAGAGATAACAATTATTAACATATATGCACTGAACAATGGCATACCCAACTTTACAAAACAAGTACTACTGGACATAAAAGATCAGATAAGCATCACAGTTATAGTGGGGGAACTCAATGCCCCACTGTCACAAATAGATCAACTAGACAAAGAGATGGAGGGGAGAAGAAGGGGATGAAAAAAGGAATTAAAATGTTATGTACATGTACCAGCTCCACACAAGGAAATGTAAATGTTATGTACTACAAACGTGTACTAACAACAACAACAAAAAAATATTATGCTTTAGATTGAGAATGTCCCCAAAAGCCACATGATCTCACAGGCAGGTCTTTTGGAAGGTCACTGGGTATGAAGATGCTAAAGCTAACCTGCTGTTAGGAGATGGGGTCTTGTCAGAAGAGGTGAGTCATTAGGGATACATCCTGAAAAGGCTCATCTTCCTTCCTGTCTCTTCCTGGTCACCATGATGTGAGCAGCTTTCTTCTGCCCAGGGCCTTTCTCCGTGTACGTCCTACATGGAAGCCAGCTATAGACTGAAAACCTGAGCCAAAACAAACCTCTCTACCTTTGAGCTGCAGGTGGTAGGTATTGTTCTCAGTAACAAAAAAGAGACTAAGACAATAATGTAAGCTTTACATATTAAAGTGATACCTCGGTTGTCAAACAGCTAGCTCCAAGCTCAAACATTCCACTACTTAAACAGTAAAGTTAAAAAAAATCTGCTCAGTTTTTGTAACTGCTCAACATTCAAATCAAAAATCCAACTTGAAAAAACCTGTATTGGCTGAGACTGAGTCGTGCTTTGCATCTTGCTGTGGATACAAATGGTGATGCGTCAGTCTAAGCACTGCTCTTGCCCAGACAACATACGGTGCATGTGTCAGTGCATGTAGACATCCGTCATTGTGCTTTTATTTTACTAGCTGCATAAAATACCATAACTATGGCTCCAGAAAAAGTTAGTGACAGCAGCAGTAAAGCTATGAGGAAAACGGAGGACCATGAGAGAGTTAAAGAAAGAAATCATTGTGAAATTTATTAAAGTTCTGGAAAAATGAATTTATAAGTGTAATTTGGGGCCCTCATAACCAATTATTTGGTTTTCCATTATTTCTTATGGGAAAAATATGTTCAGTTCTTCAGCTTTTCGGTGTTCAAACATGAATTTGGAACAAATTGAATTCGACAAGCGAGATATCACTGTATATATAGAGTTCAGTACTATTCTTGTTTTCAGGCATTCATTTAGGGTCTTGGAAAGTATCTCCCATGGCAAACGGAACATGATTACAAATACAAACTTTCTAACAATTAAAATACTCTGAAATGAAATAGACAATCTAATAATGTAAAACTCCACCACTGGCATGTCCAAGAAAGACATCAGGATTGCTATAGAGCAGTAGTTCTCAAACATCTACTGCATCAGAAACATGTAGAGAGCTTGCTGAAACAGACTGTTGAGCTCCATCCTAGAGTTTCTGATTCACCGGGTCTAAGAGGGGGCCGGATCATCTGTGTTCTCACCTGGGAACCTAGGTTCCCCAGTACTGGTGCTGTTGGTAATACAGGAACCATACTCTGAGAAGCACTGCCAGCAAGGGCATCCTGCCATGAGGCTGGATGTTGCACTACATAAGTTCCCAGGTCTTTTCAAGCTCTAAGAGTCTATGAAGCCACGTAAGCCCCACACAAGATAGACATTACCATTGCAAGGAGAACTGGAATACCTACTCCCAAAATGATAATAATCGATTCACTTTACTTCAAAGAATTGAGTTTTTATGGAATATCCATTATATTCTTACCAGCATTCTAGGTACTCAAAGCACTATTTTAAAAATTACAGCAAATGATCCTGGCTCTCAGAGACACTATAATTGAACTGGAAAGGCCAACTCTAGCTTCTCCGCTTGGCTGCTATGTGTTAATCACCTATTTAACAAATATTAACTATTTTTCTACTATTCTTGGATTTATGAGCTGGTTGTGGGTGGTATATAAGTTTAAATAAAATCCAACCTAATAAGTACTTACAAAAGGAATAAAATACCTACTTCCAAAAATCATGAGAGTTAGGTGATGTTTATCAAAGTGCTTATGATAGTACCTAGTGCATAGTGTCAGTGTTAAATAAATATTTATTTTATTTTGGCTTGGTTTTTGAGATAGAATCTTGCTATGTAGGCCAGGCTGGGCTCGAACTCTCAATCTTCCTGACTCAGCCTCCTCACTGCTGGAATTACAGGTGTGTGCCACCTGTAATAGTACCCAGATTACTAAATAGTTATTTTACCCACAATGCTTAATGTTAGAAGTGGGATTTCATCTGGTCTCTGAGAGTTAAGGAGACAAGTTTGGGGCTGTCATTATCTCCATGGAACATGCACTGTTGTAAATACACTTCACCAAGATTTTGTTCCTACTGCTGTCCCAGTTTCCCCCTCTCTAATAACAGAAATGAGTCAGAGGACCCTAAAAGAAGCTCCAGGAACAGCGTCAGCTTGGGATCCATCACTTCATCCTGGAAAGTGACCAGCTAAAAATAGCAGCCTATAGAACCTCTCTCCCTTGGCACTACTAACATTTGAGATAGGACTGCATTTTGCAGTGGAGGGCTATTTTATATGCACAGTAAGATATCTGGCAACATTCCTGACCTGTACCCACTAGATGCTAGTAGCACCCCTCCCAAATTGAGATAGTCAAAAATGTCTCTAGACCTTTCCAAATGTCCCACTGGAGCAAAGTTGAGTACAGATGGCCAGTAAGTATATGAAAAATGTTCAACATATTTAGCCAGCTTGAGATTCCACAGTAAATTAAGAATACAAAAAAGCCAAAGACACAGGGAAAAGGGAACTCTTTTACACTGTTGGTAGGCTGTAAACTAGTACAATATAGAGATCCCTCAAAAAACTAGAAATACTGTACATCTACCACTTGATCCAGCTGTACCACATCTCAGTATATTCCCAAAAGAACTAAAGTCAGCATAATATAGAGATACTGGCACACTCATGTTTACTGTACTGCAATTCATAATATCTAAGCTATGGGAATAGCCTAGGCACCCATCAACAGATGAATGGATAAAGAAAATATAGCATATACACACAATGACACAATGAAGTATTATTCAGCCATAAAGAAGAACAAAATCGTATCATATGCAGGAAAATAGATGAAACCGGAAATCATCATGTTAAATGAAATAAGCCAGACTCAAAAAGTCAAAAATCATAAATTTCCTCACATGAGGAATCTGGAGTGGGGAAACAACCATGAAAATGGAAGAGAGACCATTAGAAAAGAGGAAAGGAAAGGGAGCGGGGAGAGAGGAAAAAGGAGGGTCATAATAGGGGTCGGAAATGAGCAAAGTATGATATATGCATCTTACCATAATGCAACCTACTAATCTATATAACCAAATGCATTAATAAAAAATTAAAAATAAATTTTAAAAGAGATGCTCACAGTCTCCACCTAGGTATAGACAAAGAAATAAGAAGATTCGAGGCACATTTTAGGATTAAAATTGATAGGACTTCATGACCAAATAGAATGACCACATACTGAAGAGGGAGGAAGTGAAAACAGTATGGAGGCTTCTGTTTTATAATAGTATCAGCACAGGTGTCACTGGTGGGAATAAACAGCCACCACAATCATTCAACTCATTCATCCATTTACCTACCGCGTACGCTTCCTCTGGTACACAGCCCCTCTGGCAGGGGCTGACAAGATCTCAGTGAGCATACAAGGAGCTAAAATCCAGCGGAGCCCATGGACAAGTAAGGAGACAGCTGCAATGAATTCATTAAACTCTGTGATGGGGGGAACCTGCTGCCAGGTAGCATGCTAGCAAGACACCCAGAGACATCCCGTAGGAGCTCACTGGAATCTGGAGTGGGGGATGAGCACCATCTAAGGAGCTCTTGGAAGAGAACCAAGGATGGTCCTTGCCTCTGTGACTGTCACCTGGGGGGAACCTGCACACCAGGAGGAATCACACTTTATCATGCCTTTTGAAGATCAACGCCCATCCAAGGAGGGATTTAGCAACTCTCAGCCCCCATAGAACCTGCTGTCAGCAAATTCAGATACAACCTTACAACCTCACAAACTGGAATGACTGCTGCCTTCCTCCAACAACGATTTTAAGGTCATTCTCAACCACAGATTTCTCAGTATTCAACATGCAGTAACAAATGGGGCCTTGGATATGGGCAGCTTCTAAATCAGGTTGATGTCTTGGCTTTTCTTCAGCACTCACCAAACTGGCCCCCACAATTGCCTCATATACCCTCCGCATCCATAAATTATCACTTCATTAGACACATTGTAGCACCACTAAAATTATTATTCACAAAACGCTCCATTAAATGACTTGGGCATGTTCAGGAGGAATGAGTCATGAAGATTAAAGAAAAGCCATTTCTAAAATCCCAGCATTTCTTGGGAAATTCCCTGAGGCAGCTCAACAGGGAATTTGCTTGTGTTAGTTGGCTGGATTCTTTGGAACTTTTTGGATCTTTTTACAGGGTAGGCGGGGTGGTTTTGTTTTGGTTTTTTTTTTTGTTTTGTTTTGTTTTGGTTTGGTTTTTGTCAAGTTTGGTGAAGATTTAGAGGTATGTGGATGATAAATTGGCCAAGAAGATCCTGGGGTGGAGCTAGGTAACCTAAATACATGCTCCACCTTAATTTCAACCCAAGTGTAATTCTTACTTTATTATTTCATGGATCTAAGAGGCAAGGGGGCAAAGCCTGAGAACAGCAAGGTGGGTGAGCACAGGAAGTCAGGACAGTAAAACACTCTTTATGCTACTCTAACAGTAGATACATTGTGAGTTTATCAAAACCCATACAATGTACAACACAAATAATCTTCACAAGAGGTATTGACTTTAGTAATAATATATCAATATGGACTCATCCTATGTAACAAATGTACCACACTAATGTAAGATGCAAAAAATAGGAAAAATTAGACAGAATGAGCGAAAACATGGAAACTTTGCACATTTTTTGCTCAATTTTTCTGTGAACTGAAAGCTATACAAAAACTAATGAAGTCTAGGGGCTGGAGATGCATCTCAGTGATAAAGCACTTGGCTAACACTCTCAAGGCCCTGTGTTCCATTCCCAGCACCACAATAGTAATAATAAAGTCTGTTAATTTAAAAAGCAAGTCCTCCCAGGGTAGGAGTAGGATGGAGGAAGGACACCAAGGGTTGGGTCAATTTATAAATTGGCAAGGTTGAAGCAAACAGGATTATAAGCACTTGTAGGGAAGGGACTGTTTTATTAATCTCTGCATGTGCAGCATGTTATAATCTATTTGATGTAAAAATGAATGAATGAATAAGTGAGTGAGCAAATTATGACAGAAAGTAATTTTATTATATTTTAAGGCAATTACCACCAGACAAATGGATTAGAATGCATAAACACACACACACACACATGCGCGCGCGCGCGCCTGATTTCCACTTCCCTGCCCCAAGTTGTGGGCTACAGATTTTAGAGATCTTTCTCACCCTTGATGCACACAGTCATAGGATAAATATATTATGCCCTGTGTTTCCAGGCCAGGAAAGAATCTTGTCTTTTCTAAGTGAACTTTACATGACACAAAGCAGTGAGCCCAGCAGCACAAGAATGTCTTAACCCACTACTTCTCTCTACCTAATCAAGTAGCAATCCTCGGACTTCGTTAAGGACTCTGGAGGGCTCCAATAAAACACCTGCATAGTTACCTGACCTGCTCTTCTGATCTCTCCACAGCACCCAAAGTTAGTCTGATGTAGTCAATACCTTCCTCCCGCAAGGAAGGGAGAGGCTCTGAGGCCAGCATAGATTATAAGAGCATGCAGAGAAGGAAGGCAGTGAAAAACCTACAGAGTTTTAGGCCCCAGAGAGCCAATCTGGAAGGGTACTGAAGGCCTGGGGTGAATTTTGGGTTCAGGAAATCACAGGAGAGTTGGCATTTGAGTTGAATTTAAGAGTAAACAGGAATTTTTATACAGACAGTAAAGGCAAAAAGAAAGAAATCCAGTTTTGCTATTGAGAGATTGTTAATAATTTGCCCATTACCCACAGCCCAAATCTGACAGAAAAAGATAGGCAGTTTTAAGCTACTTATGTATAAAGCCTAGGACCCACATTAACTTATTGGAAGGGTTTCTCCAAAAGCTGAGCAGCTACCCAATGAGTTCCAGCCCTGCAGAGTCTGGCAATGTCTAGGCTAGAGACCACTTTGTCTAGATGAACTTGGTCTCCTTTCCTTTTTCCCTTCTTCCTTTCTTCTTCCCTCTTTTTAAAAAGTTTTTGATTAGCACATATTTGCAGTACATAATAATTACACTCATTGTGGGGAATTGGTACATGCACATTACACATCTTAATTCTTTTTACATACCCTTCCCGTCTGCACCCTGCTTCCTCTCTCCATCTCTTGGCACTCTTCCCATTTGAAAAAGATCTATCTCCCTGTTTCCTATTACCTATCTTTTATTCTCCTCTTTAATTTGTTTATACTTTGGGTTTCTCATATAAGAGAATCTATGCAATATTTAAGCTTGTGTATCTGATTTACCTCACTTAACATTCTCTCTCCCTCTCTTTCTCCTTCCTTTCCTTCCTCTCCATTTCCCTTATTCTTCGGTTGTTGTTAGAAGTACGAAGAACACAATCCAGTTGTCCAATTTGTTAACTGGTTTACAAGGTAAAGCAAGATGAGCTCACTTCCTAGGAGTTCGGACAAGACTTCCTTAATCCAGGAAACAGCACAGAATGTCCCACAACCAGAAGACCTACCTAAGAAAGCCTGAGATTCCAGATGAGCAAAGCTTTAACTTTATAAATTACAGTAGTGCTTCCCAAACTTTAATGTGCATGCAAATCACCAGGGGATTTTGTTAAATTGTAGGTTCTGATTCAGTAAAGCTGGGTTGGAGATGACATTCTACATTTCTCTAAGCTTCCAGATGCTGCTGATTGACAGATCCACTTTTTGAGTAGCCAAGCACACAGCACACCAATACATAGGAAAGAAATTCTCACCTTTATTGGTGAAGTATATGAAAGGATGTTCTACGTATCACCAAATTGCCCATGGGTACTGCCAACTATCAATTTCTCAGACCTCAGGAGGCATATTTTAATCCAATTGGTTGGTTCATGTGTACCTCATCCCTATTCTCAGAGAGTAGGCACCACTGTGCACTAGATTTCAGTAACGGTCTTTCAATTGAGCTATCCATGAACGAGGTACGATGCGAAAGGCAAATGGAAGTGCTAAGGAGTGGAGAGAAATCTATACACATACAGGCCAATTTGATCAAGACAGTCTTTTCAGCACTCCAGTCTTTTCAGCACTCCAGCACTTCAGCAAAGAGTGGCTAGCCAATCATGTAACTCTCTCCTTCCTCTTTGGGATGCACACAAGACTACATTTATCAGCCTCCCAGGAGGTTCTGGCAAACAATGTGGACAGAACAGTTATACAGAAGGGTTATTACTCCCAGGACTGGCCATAAAACCCTCCCACATAAACCTCTCACGCATGTATCTCTGCTGTCACAGTATCCAAGAGAAGGCTCCAGGGCCCCAGAGAATGGCAGAGTCACAAGGGAGAATGGCCACAGGCTCTGAATCATATAGATGGCTCCCAATGAGCAGTCACTGGACTTTAAGTCCATAAAAAATAAGTGTGTATTATTTTAAGCCCTTAAAACTTGGGGACTTAACTGTACCAGTCAAGAAGATCAAGTCAAGAGCAGAGATAATTCTAAGTCTTTCAACAGAGAGAATTTAATACAAGCAGTTGATTATACAAAAGATGGAAGGGTTTAGAAGCCAAAAACAAGTTAATGAAACCACCTCATGATTAGCAATAGTGCAGATTGCTCTATCCCTAGGACTCTTAGATAACAGGATAAGATGATGTTACCAGAACTCAAATGTTGGGACAGTCTGGCCACAGTGGAAGCTGCTAGTGAGCTGGGTCCATGAAGGAAGAGGTAATTTTGCAAAAGTGAGGCTCAGAAGAAACAGCCACTGCAAGTGCCACTCGAGGCAGATTAGGAGAGGAGGAAATGCCTTGGTTTCTGTCCCTCCTCTGCCAACACATCCTATTGGCCTCTCCACCTAGAAGCCAACTGACAAGGAATTCCATGATGAAGTTCTCTATACTATATAAAAGGGTAGCAGAGAAGTGAAGGATGGATTCATATGTATGACATGCTTACAAATGGTCTCCCTGGAGTGTTCCCAGGCTCAGCGGTGCCACAAACATTGTTCAACCTTTGCTTGACTACTTCTTCCCTGTACCTTCACCTACTCTTCTCCAGTTACCCTCCTGTGCCAGAGAAGACAAACCTGCGGAAGGCCCACACACATCAAAGTCTCCAGAGTATAGGCAAGAATAGCAACTGGCCACAAAAGGTACAACGAAAGATTTAGCCTAGCTCCACTACTTAACAAATCTGTTAGTCTTGGTAAATTATTAAAACATCCATTGATCCACCAGTTGGGAGGGAATTAACAAATACTCTCATTTTATTGTGAGAGAGAAAGGAGATAAATTTTTATATAGAGGGTGGCACACAGTCTGTGCTCAGTATCTGACAGATATTATTCACACATACATATATACATGTACTTTATTTTTTAATAGGAATAATAAACCTATTGTTTCTGAATCTCTATAGAAATAATAGGACAAGAGAAGTAAATCTGTAGAGCAACTTTCTGTGTTTCAGATTTACCCTAATACAAGGACTAATCTTAATACATGAGCCAAACTCTATTTTAAGACAGACTCTGTCAGTAAAAGATGAATAGTGAACAAAAGACAAAACCCTTTTCTTTCTAGTGCTTATATTTTAGTAAATGATGTTTTTGAGCAGATGAAAAATTAGTTGAAGCACTTTCAGCCCTTAAATGTATAACTGCTACTGCAGTTTCACTCAAAATAAAGCATAATAGCAACTATTTATAATTGTCCATCATTAGACATACATTAATGAGTTTTGTATCGTGGAAGATAGAGCACATTAAAGTGGTACTCTCCATAGCAACACAGGAAGGATTCTTTCACCAGATAGGAGAACTGCATCAGATGACCCCCAAATCCATCCTATGTTTATAATAAATATAGGCTAGACTTAGCTCTTTAAGATTGGTCTTGCCCACCAGCATATTCCCAACACCTATCATAATACCTGGCATTTTAAAGGTAGCTACTAAATATTTGTGAAATAAATTACTAGTAATTCTATGATTCTATTATCTGGTTCATGATCCTTATTCTAGCACTTACCACATTGCATTATGGTACTTATTTTATCTGTCTCTCATCCACACTCATTTTTTGCCTCCTTAAATACTGCAGCTGCTTTTTCCTCTCTGCTACCCAGCCCTGCACACAACAAAAAGTCAATACTAAAAGGATGTTTTTTGGAAGGAAGAACAATATGTAAACAATTAAATGAATACTTTGATCCAAAATTTTGTTATTTATGAACATATAAACTGCACATCTCATCAGGGATTCACTTTTTAAAAGAAATCAAGACATAAGTGATAAAGACTCATCTGTAAAATGGTAGAAAGGATTTCAGGGCCCCTATTGTTTGGTATGGAAACAACTGCTAATAGTTCAGAGAGGACACTTTATATTTTAAGTCAGTCACTTTACAGTAGAAATCTATTTATCCAAATCCCCTCTATAAGTTCCTGAGAGGAGATAACTAAAACTTTCAAGAAGTTATGGTCTAGACTAGGGATCAGCAAACTGCTTGTGCAAAGGGCAAGATGGTAAATATTTTCAGCTTGACAGGCCAGAAGTTCCTAGTGGCAATAGTCAACTCTGTTGTAGAGTAAAAACAGCCACAGACCAGGAATAAACAAAGGAAGTGGGTACATCCCAATAAAACTTGATTTATGGACACTGCAATTTAAATTTCACATAATCTTCACATACCGTGAAATATTTTTGTCTTTTTGATTTCATAAATTGAAAACAAGGTATTTTAGGATAGTAAAGCTACTTATAAAGTTATAATGAAAGAAACATCATTATGCAATTGTCAAAACTCAAAGAACTATACAACACAAACAGTAAACTCCAATGTAAACGATGGACTTTATCAAATAATAATGCATTATTGGTTTGTTAATTTTAACAAATGTGCCACATTAACACAAGATGTTAGTAAGGGAAATTATGTGCTGGGAGCAAGAGTGCAGTAGAGGTGGTTGTGTAGACTTCTGTGTGCTATCTGTTCAGCTATTCTGTAAATCTGAACTGTAATTTTAAAAGTCTTAAAATAAGTGCAAATATTTACCCTGAAGTTTGCTTGGAAATGAGTTAGAGAGTTCCAGGAGCAGATCCAGGTAGCAGTCATTGAACCAGGCCTCGATGGCTATTGCAATGGCCTGGCCAAAGAGTGGAGGCCACCCGCTTACTCCATGTAGAATGAGGGCCCATTTGAGGGACCCGTGGAAGGGTCTTGATCTTACCATTGTCCTCTCACAGAGTGCTAAGGCTCTCTGAAGAAGGCAGAGGACAAAATCTGAAGTCACAGAGTTTTAAATAGCCATGGAGCAATTTTTTGCATTTGTTGAGGACATTAATTATAACACAAGGGAAGATGAAACGGGTTAAGAAGGGACAAAGGGCTAGAAGCAGAATCAGGGAGGGAATACACACCTCTGCTCAGCCTGCTTTTCAGAATCTCTGCTTGGTGTTCTCTAACTAATACCTGGGAGATACACAGAAACTCTAAATTAGATACATTGCCATGTCCTCTCTGCAATTAGATGTTGATAACTACTAGAAAGTGAATCTGAATTTGTAGTTTCACACAAACATGATCTGACTGTGTTCTGAGAAAGCCGAAAAGAATCCAAGTGTTAAACTGAAGAGGTTTCCTCAGGTCAGTTACCATCTAATTGTAAGTACTGACTATAGACAATAATTTTTTTAAAAAGTGAGCAGAACCATATTGTTCTCACAGAACCTATAAAGTAATCTTTTTGGACATGAGGAGCCCATCTTTAGTCTCTCTCTGTGAACTAACAAATGAATTTACTTAGTGTTTAAAGATGAGCACAATTCTGGTTGGAAAATTCTTCCACCGATGCTCTTATTCCCAGCTACCACCCCAGGGCAAGCTTCCAAATCTAAGCTGTCCAATATGATAGCCACTGGGCCCTTGAGGGTATCAAACACTTAAAGCATGGCCAGTAAAATGGAGGAGCTTACTTTTTAAATTTAATGAATTTAAATTTAATAACATATTCAGTTTAGTCCTTGGAAAATATTTAAACATATTCCAAACAACTTAAGTATATGAATATGTTGTTTCACCTGTAAGTTTTATAAAATCTAAATACAGATCAACTATTTCCAGTGAAAATTTAAAATTCAAATTACGATATGTCACAAATATAAAGACACACTGGAATTCAAAGACTTGGTATGAAAACCTTTAAATATTTTATTAAAAATTTATAATGGATTACATATTTAATGTCATATTTTCATGTATCAGGATAAATTGGAATGTAATAATATATGTTTACATTAATTTTAACTTTTCTTTTTTACTTTCTCAATGTGATTGCAAGAAAACTTGCAATTATGTATGAGACTTGCATAATATTTCTATTGGACTGTGTTGTCCTCAAATGGCTACAACTTCCAAGTTGGTCTTTAACCTCCAGTGATTTCAAGCTTTCTCTGTCATCTCTTTGTGCCAGAAATTCTCCCTCAAACTGAACTCTTCATATGGCAGTTTTCCACTTTGCAACTCCTGGTTACCTGTCTTATCCAATCTAAACTTCTCAGTTCATAGTTATGATTCTCTAATCCTGTCTTGGCTCCATGCAATCCATACGTCCCCATAGCCCACACCTCTGCAATTCCTTTATCTATTTCCCACCAGTCTGCCTATGTTCTAGCCAAATAAATGCTCTGCCAATTCCATTTCAGTGTTTTTTATATTTTCTTTCTTTCCCCAACCATCCTTTCCTCAAATCCCATCATTTCTTTAGTCCAGTTTCCACCTCATTCCACATGTGTCCAAATCCAGTTTTTCCAGAAACACTTCCCACAGTATTAACCTTTCCTCCCTTTGCCCAGATCTCGAATCACCTGCGCCTTCAGACCCAGCTGTAGAACATGGCCCTCATCAGTGTGTCTCACTACCATGCCACAGTCAGCCTCCCAGGGCCCCGGACTCCTGTGTCCAGATATCCAGCAAGCTCCTGAAAAACAGATGTGAGCCTCCTTCGGGTTTTACCTCCCCCAGCAACACCTCTGCTGGGCTTCATAAATGCTTGTGAACAAGCAGCCAATACTATAATAAACCCTAATGAAAGAGGTGCAAGGACAGACAATAGAATTTTCATGCATTGATACTTCTTTCCACAAATGTTTTTCATGTGGTATGAGACCACAGATGGCATGTCATCTTATGTCATTTGTAGAAAGGACACACCTTCATCAAAGGCTTCATTTACCCAAGGCATTTTACAATAAAGGTCCCTTTATTGGGGGGTTTTAAAGAAGCCACTTGTAGAGGCAGAGTTATTAGCATTCTGTCTAAAAAAGTACTTAGCATTTCTCTATGTCAAAAACAACCCTTCACTAGATCCCATTAGCACTCCCTCAAAATCATTGGTCTTCACTATTGAGATTTTTCATTAATTTCCTTTTTAATCCAAGTATTGAGCTAATATGTTTTTGGAAGAAAGTTTCTTATAAACTTCTGTCTAAAAGAATTTCTCTCAACCTCTAATATATACATAGTCCTTCATTTATTTAATAATTTTTTAAAAAGATGTACTGAGTCCTAAAAATGAGCCAGGTTCTGTGCTGAGAACAGGGATACAACCAGGAGACTGATGTGGTCCCCTACCCCAAAGATTTTTTTTTTAGTGAACAAGAGTGGGACTCACCATATTCAGTTTGATAAGCATAATTGTAAGAGAAATAAAGGCTACTCAAGGACAAGGAGGCCTCATGAAGAAAGGCACAGAGCGTCAAGATCTTCATTATTGGGTTACACCCTGATATCAGGAAATTTATTTAGATCCAGAAAATTCTCCTAACACCCAGGACACCTCCTGGAACTAATCCCAAAGCTCCACTACAAAACAAGCTCTAATATATAGAAGTTGGATGGAGACAGAAGCACTCTGAGGGTATGTGCAGAATAAGACTACACAAAGCTTACCCAGAGAATAGTTCTACCAGTTTAAAAAAAGGCATGGGGGGGACAGGAAGTCAAGCAGTTAGATCGAGTATGTAGGATACACAGCATTCTGGTGACATCAGTGGTGACCTCCATGATATTAACACCTTAGGCATGCACTTGAAAGAGTAGAAACCCACCCCTAGGGGCAAGAACCTTTCTTTCTTTCTTTCTTTTTTTTTTTTTTTTTAGACAGGGTCTCACTATGTAATTCAGGCTGGCCTTGAACTCACTCTGTACCCCAGACTGGCCTCAAACTCACAGCAATCCTCCTGCCTTAGCCTCCTGAGTGCTGGGATTACAGACGTACGCCACCATGCCTGGCAAGAACCTTTCTTAAAAGCAGTTACTCTCCAACATTTTGGTCTCAAGATCCAGTTACATTCTTAAGAAGTATTGATGACGCCAAAGAGCTTTTGTTTATATGGTTTTAATCTATTAATACTACCCTATTAAAAATTAAAATTGAGGCATTTAAAAATATTATTTAACAAAACATGTGACAACATACATACTGATATAAATAGCATATGTTTAGGAAAATAAGTATTTCCAAAAAAATGGGGAAGTTTAGTATTTTGTATTTCTGTTAATCTCTTTAGTGCCCAGTTTAAGAGAGGATAGATAGATTCTCATATCTGCTTCTACATTCAATTTGTTGTAATACAAAAGAAAATATATATTTGGTCTTTGTCCCCAGTTCCTGGCACAGATCTCCTAAAACCCTTAGACTCTCCAGGGTAATGAGTGTCTTTTGTACACTAAAGCCGTAACTAGTGACTGGAGGCCTTTAGATGGCTTCAGGATGGGAGCTGGTCATCAGAAAGACATGGCGAGATTACAGGGTTGAAACTTTCAGTCTCGCTCTCCAATCTTTGGAAAGGAGGAAGAGACTAAAGACTGAGCCATCACTGCACCAATGTCCAATGATGCTTGCACAATGAGATCTTTACTTTAAAAATTCTCAGAGAAGTTTGAAGTGAAAGCGTGGAGCTTTGGGAAGGTGCTGTGCCCAGAGAGGGCACAGAAACTCTGCCCTGCCACCAACCTTGTGTTCCCTGTGCATCTTTCACATTTGGCTATTGATAGGTTGAATCTTTTATAATACACCAGCAACAGCAAGCAACGTGCTTTCCTGAGTTTGTGAGCCATTTCAAAAAGTTAACCAACCTGCAAGTTTCTGAGAATGCCCCAGTTTGTAGCCAAGTCAAACTTCAGTAATCTGGACATCTAATACTTGTGACTGGGATCTGAAGTGAGGTCCATCTCGTGGGACAGCCTTTAAACCTGTGGAGTCTGGCACTAATTCTAGTAGTGTTGGAATTGAATTGAATTGCAGGAAACCCAACTGGTATCCCAAGAGTTGAAGAGCTGGTTATTTATGTGAGACAAACACCACGTATTTGTCAGAGTGTTGTAGGCAAAAACAGTTTATTGTGGCATGACTTCTTAGAGAATAAAACCTGGCATGGAGTATTTCAACAGACTTTTCAGATAGTGCCATTCTTTTTAAATTTTCCTTTTTTGAAAAAAATTATTTTTTTATTAGCAAAAGAACATGTAACATGAAGTCTACCCTCTAAACAGCATTTTAAGTGCACAACACAGTATTGTGAACTACAGGCACAATTTGGACAGCCGATCTCTAGAACTCACTCATCTTGCATAATGCAAACTTTAAATCTGTTGAACACCAATCATTCCCCTGTCCCCTTTCCTGGCTACTGGTAACCATCATTCTACTTTCTTGCAAACAATTTTGGATTTTCCTCTTTGATATTACGTTAAAACTGAAAAAGTGATAGAAAATGTTAATTTCAATGTGTAATCTGAAACTATATTATTAACTTTTCACATTAAAATGCACTGATTGAATTTATACTTTGAATATACCTTTAACCCACACATGACCCTGTAATAATCACGCATTGATCACTTGGAAAATATTAATTCACTGAGTTATGAAGATATTCCAAATGTTGACATAGTTTCTAAGGCAGTATCAAAACTACATATTTGCAACATTATGGCTAATCTCACTGGAAAATCTTTGGATATTGGAAAACTGTAAATCTTATGACGACAAATACTAATTCTCCAAAATTTAAATTTTCATTACAAATGTTTAAAAAAATTTTTTGAGTCAGGGTCCCATTATGCAGTCTAGGCTGTCTTCAAACTAACTAATCCACTTGCCTCAGTCTCCCAAGTGCTGGAATTATACATGTAAGCCAGCTCAGTTGTTTTCCTTTAAGTAGCAGACACATGTTGCTCATTTTTAAGAAAATGCCTGCTAATTCTCCAAGTCTGGCTAATTATACTTTGCCTAATTCTTTCAAGTAAAAATGGAGTTCCACAAAACAAAGAAACGAATTTAACTTGTAGCTCGAATAATTACATACATGGTTTTTTTGAGTCAACCGTCATAATTTGACATGCAACAGAAGTACTTTATGCATACATTCCATTGTGCCACATAGAACATTAAGAAAATGGGTAGTCAAAAGTTGTCATTTTAAAAAATTAATAACATTACAGCTTTATCAATATCAAGATATTTTCAAGTAAAATCAGTTGATGGGTTTTTTTAAACAAAGAAAATATAGCTATTGTGTATAGGATTTGGCACTATTTCAAGGCCATTTCAGTTTTTACTTGAACCTCCTCCTGTTCTTCTGTATTAGATACAGACTTAACTCTAGGAATAAGATTTCCCTCTGAGATGAATTCGAATAACATTCTGGAAGACTACAGGATGTTTGGGATATAAGAACCAGGACCTGTGGTTGAATTCTGTTATGGTTTGTGTCTAGATGTCCCCCCAAAGCTCATGCAGTCATAGGTGGGCCTGGACCTACAGTGTGTGATTACTAAGTCAGTCCACTGATCAGTCTGGCATAGTTGCTTAGTTGCTGGGATCAAGGATATGATGCTAGGATTAAGGGTGCTAGGATTAAGGGTGGGTAGCCTGAATAAGATATAAGGGGCAGAAAGAAGCTACTAAGGCCCCTTGCTTGCCTTGCTGCATTCTGCCTGCCATGAGTGGGCTCTCTGCAATGCCTGTCTGCCATGCCACCCTCCCTTTGAGCCAGCCAACTATGAACTGAAACCTCTATGAACTGTAAGCCAAATAAATCTTTCCTCCCTTAACTTTGGATGTCAGGTATTTTGTCTCACCAATGAGAGAAAAGTAACTAATATAAATTTCAAGGAAACAATCAAACCTTCCCAGAATAAGCCCTTCGGTTATCATTTTTCCAAGTGGGTCCCAACAACCACAGTGTGGTTTGGTCATTTTGGGGACACAGCAAAGCAATGAATTTTATTTATTTTTTTCTTCATTTACACCATTTTGAAATTTGAGAAATGAATGACTGATTATTATTGTCATACAAGTTTCATAACATCTCCAATAATACATATTTGAAGATCGCTCCCTCCTACTGTACAAAGACTAGTTTGGCCTGTTCTAACCAGGATTCAGTTAGTTCAATGGAAGGTGTTTTGTCGTGGCTGCAGTATTCTACATAGCTTGTAGTTGTTAAATTAACATGCTATTTTAATTATGGTATTATATATCCAATTTTAAAATTGGATCAAGACTTCAAATATAATTCACTGAAGTACAAAAATCATGATTAAAGTAATAATAAAAATACTACCTTTCAAAATAGTTATAAGTAGTGAAAAAGAATGCTAGTATAAATACGGACCATGGATATGTATTGGACAAGTAAATATCTGAATATGATGATATTCCATAGCAGATGAAAAAGAAAGTTACTAAATGAAATACCACCATTACTGTCCAAGAAGTTGGTTTCAAGGCTGAGTAATCCACTCAACTCCAGTACCCAGTGCACTGTGTACTGTGTTACTCCTCAAACACAAAGGCATTTGATGTTCTTGTCCCATGTTCAAACAAAGTCCAGTGACCCTGTTTTTAAAGAAACCAATTAATCTGATCATTTGAAATGATTTTTAAAAAACTCTATAGAGACAGGGCTCAAATTTGTGTTCCTCATGACAAAAATAATCAAGCGAATATTTCCAAAGTTTATAAATCTAGCCCCAAAGTTCAGGGGAAAAAAAAGAGAAACTAATGACAAAAACTGCTGTAGCAAATGACACTGTCGGTATCAGATGTCACCAACAGCATATAGTATGGAGAAGAAAGGGCAAGCTCACGTCACACTTGCAAAATTTCACTTAAGAATTGGATAACATACTGGTATGAAGAGGAAGGTTAGTTTTTTTTAATGGAAAGTTCTCAAATCAAAAAGAAGTGCTTGCATCATTTCTGTCCCCTGAAAATCCATATTATACAGCAGAACATTTTGTTAATTAACAGTTGATGTGTGAGCTCTATTGACTAGAAAAGGTATTTTGAAATCACTGT
Source organism: Hystrix cristata (assembly GCA_004026905.1). Classification (NCBI taxonomy): domain Eukaryota; kingdom Metazoa; phylum Chordata; class Mammalia; order Rodentia; family Hystricidae; genus Hystrix; species Hystrix cristata. The sequence goes on along the minus strand of PVJO010003750.1, from coordinate 41,005 downwards.
TGAGAGAGGTCCTGTTATGTATGAGCTTGAGCAGATCACTCAACTTCTTTACCTCAGTCTCCTCACCTGTGAGCTGAGCCCCACCACCAAATCCCCAGGTAGTCCTAGTTTCATGGTTAATGGAGTCAGGCAGTGCTGGGCTAGAAGCAGGGCTTTGGTCTGTAAGCCTTTTGGCTTCATACTGCTCAGGAAGGTAGTAGTGCACTATAGTTAAGAATGGTAACAGACTAAAGTCAGCTTTATAAGTTAAGTCAAAATAATGCGATGACACTACTTACCACAAAATACTGATGTTTTAAAATGATCACTTGGCAGAGTTCTTGATGACTAGAAAACACCCAATAGATGTACACTATTATTACTGTTGCTAGATTATTAATTATTGTTATTATTGTCACCTTCCTTCTGAGATAAGTCAGCAGTGAGAACAGATTGTATGAAGAAACAAATTTAGAAGAAAAATAAAACTCTAATTACGCATCACAGCATCTTAGCAAAAAAAAAAAACAGGTCTGATTGGAACTCATTTTTGAATAGGGAAACTGAGGCAATGAGCCATGGAATTGTAGACCAAGGTCCATGCAATGTGAGTCAGTAATAGAACCTGGAACCAAGCCCAGAAATAGAGTTTCTGCGGATAGTTATTACGGGTTCTCAAATTTCATCAAGTCTTATGAAGTTTCCTAATAATAAAATGTCCCACTTTCTCTATCCTAACATTAGCTTGGAGACAATCAACCAAAGAAAGACATGTCTACTCACTATAGAAGGTGTTAAAATTAAAAAAAAAAAAACTTAAATATTATAATTCATGATGATAAATTCTCTGAAATATATTTATCACCCCAGATTGCTCTCATGCGCCTCAGAGTCTTGGTTAACACATTGAACCTTCAGTGGTAGAGTCATGCTTAAGGTCCTACGTTTAATCCCCAGCAACAAATTATAATAATAACAATAATAATAATATAACAATAGTAGTAGTAATAAGTTGGGACTAACTCCCCATCCCACAATGAAAGTAGAGATCATGGGCAAGTGCTATATGATAATCTACCTGTTCACACATAGAAACTGTAGCAATCACTGACCTAAGACACCTTCACTGAAGATTTGTTTTTAATGTTCTTGGTCCTTACCTCCCTGATATTTAAGATACATGGTAGATGTTAACTAAATACTAACTAGATTAAATCCATACTGCCTGGTATCATTCTCCACTACTAAATCCCTGGACTCATGTTAATCAAATACAACTATGCTCCCATTACCATAGAAGTTTAAAGTCAAAACTAGCTTTTAATCTAGTGTGTATTAACCTTCGCTGCTATTTAGTTCCCCAGTATTTATTCCATTATAGGACAATCATCCCTGTTCCATTCTCATTAATATAGTCTGGATGGTGTCAACACTACACCTCTCAGATCAAAAGGGGATGCAGGACTAGATTATCAGAGCACATTTTCCTGTCTCAATAATTGGCTCAGGACATGTGTCTCAAATGCAGCCAATGAGAAACAAAGAATTTTTTCCCTAAAGCTGCAAAAAAAAGTGGAGACACTTTTCTACTGGACTTAAAGCTTCGAACCTGTGACCCTAATGTGGAACCTGTGAATAAAAACAATATGGTAAATCATAGCTCTAAGAGATGGAAAGAAACTACATCTTGGTGATATTCTGGGCCTCTTAAATTCAGCAGTGTTCAAAGCCAGTCCTTCCAGCCTTTTTAGTTACATGGGCCAATAAGTTTCCCTTATTAAAAGTTGTCAACTTGAGCTTGCTTACTTGTATATTTGTCACTGTACTTGACCAGTGCATTAGTTTATTAGGGTTGAAATAGCAAAATAATACAGACTGGGTGACTTAAGCAATATAAATTAATTTTCTTACAGTCTGAAAATCCAAGATCAAGGTGTTGGCAGATCTGACTTCTCTTGAGGCCCCTTTCTTTGATGACCATCTTCCTGCTATATACTCGTGGGTCATTCTTCTATACGTACACACATGCTGTCTCTCTTCATGTCTACAAATTTCCTCTTCTTATCAGAGCATCAGTCAGATTTGATTAGGTTTCACCATAATGCCTCAGTTTTAACTTAATCAGCTTCTTATAGGCCCTGTCTCCAAATACTGCCATATTCTGAAGTGGATTAGGGCTCCAACAAATGGATTTTGAGGGGACATGATCCTGCCCAAAATAACCACTAAGAATAAAAAAATAGTTAAGAAACACAAAGAAAATAAAATTATCAAAGAAAGTAAATGAAAGAATTTATCAGGTGTCAAAAATATGCATTTCTAAATCAAAAAGAGTCCACTAAGTTTGCAGTGCAACAAAACAGATCCTCTTCTAGACACATCATTGTAAAACTGCAAAATAATAAGGAAAATGAAAGATCTCAAAGTGGAAAAAAACAGGTCACCCACAATGGAACAAGAATCATACTGGCACCAGACTTCTCACCAGAAACACTGAAAGCCAGAAGACAGTGGAATAATGTTTTCAGCAGTCAAGGAAAAAAAATTTTTTCAACTGTGAATTGTATACCCGAACTATCACATAAGTTAAACACAGAATAAAAGCATTTCCAAGCATTCAAAACTCAGAATTTGTTTATCATCTGAATTTTTGGAAGTTATTGAGGCTATGCATAGCAAAACAAAGGAGTAAACCAAGAACAAGGAAGATGCAGGCTGCAAAATTTTAAAGAATGAGGAAGTTTGAGAATAATGACAGTCCAGCATCATAAGGGCCATCAGTCAGAAGATGGAAGACATTTAACAGAATGCCTGTTTGGACCAAGTCTTCAAAATTAAATTAGGGTGTGACACAAGCAAATAATGGCAGAATAAAAGGGAATGTGAGACCACAGAAAAATCTCAAAGCTTTACAAGACAGAAAATATAATGATAGTACAAAACCTGGCCTGTCCTAGTTAAAATAATCTTTAGCTTTTAGACTAATCCCATAAACAAAACACAGACTGGGTGACTTATGCAATACAAATTTATTTTCTTACAGTCTGAAGGTCCAAGATCAAGGTGCTGCAGCTTTGGCTTTTCTTGAGGCCCTTTTCTTTGATGACCACCTTCATCAAAGAAAGGGGCTTCTTTCTCTTGAGGCCCTTTCTTTGATTTCAAAATAGAATGTAAACTTTACCAGCCTTGACAATGTAGAAGTTTAAATGATAGAAGTTGGGAAGTAGAAACAGGAAGGGGAGCTGAAAGGATGGACAGGGATGCACATGTTTCCATCTCACAAGCTGGAGGGTCAAAAAAGCCTTCCATGGCTGAACAAGAAATGAAGTGCTTACGTTTATGACTTAAAGTTTCAAAGGAAACTGATAAATGAAAAAGTGATATAATGAACTTGTTGAAGGAATTGGGGATATGGGGTGGTTAAATAATAGATCGATGCAGAAATTCAATAGCTAATATCTAAAATTGATCAGTTAATAACAGAAGAATAAACAGTTTATGTAGACATATGAGAATTAACATCAAAAGAAAGAATAAAAAGATTAAAAGTGGCTGCCCTAGGGAAAGGACAGAAATTAGGATAGTGTGTTATAAGAGATCCTGGCTTCTTATTATGAAAGTTCTGTACTATTTTCCCCTTTACATCCTGTGTTTATACTCAGGCCTTTTTTTTTTTTTTTTTTTTTTGGTGCTGGAGATCGAACTCAGGGCCTTGTGCTTGTGAGGCAAGCGCTCTGCCACTGAGCTAGATCCCCAACCCTCTGTACTATTTTCATTAACAAGGGTAAGTTAGTTTATAAATTTGTAAAAGGATTTTAAAGTTTTCTCTGGAACCACTGCAAAATTTCTTTTAGGTCTCTGTTTCAATTACAGATCCTAATTCTCATGGGCTTCTCCTAGGGCCCAGTGCCAAGAAATCCTCGGGCACAACCTCCATCTTCATCCACCTTGCTGTGAACACCATAAGCAATGAAGTTTTCATGACCATCCAAAGGTCAAGGGCACTTAATAACAGTGGGTGTTTATATGGTAGCTTTCATCTGAAGACTGCAATGATGTTATAATATTCCTTCACCATGTTTCTGTAGGGGAAGTACGAGACAGGTGCTATTAACCCCATTACACATATGGGAAACCTGGACCAAAGAGCTCTCATAACCAACCTGCTAGGTTGGTTCTGTCGTCAGAATTACAGGGATGACTGCTGGGCCTCAGGACCCTTGTGACTCTGGAGGATTTAACCCTATTTTATTTTGTTTTGAAGTCCTGAAAAAGGTTCTTTCTAAAGACAATTGTAAGCGGGGTTAATTATGGGTTTCACCTTTTTCTTCTTTGAGCTGAATGATCCAGGGCCATGGGTACAGGCATGGGTACAGGGAGAGGGGAGTAAGTCACAATTGGTGGGTGAGGATAGGAGAATGAGAAAGGCATAGTTGATTTGGGCAGACTCTTATTCATTCACTAAATAGATCAGAAAAGACTTATAAAGCTTCCTATAGGTTATTAGTTCTATGCTCAATATCAGGGAGAATTCAAGGAAGAATAGAATTAGTGCTCATCTACCAATAGCTTAGAATTTCCTTGGACTTATAAGAAATACACACATTGAACAGTATGAAAGCCAAGGTACACTGGAAGGGAGAACCAGAATACCAAGTAGTAAGATTTTAGGGGAAAGTTAGGTAAGAGCTTGAATAGGTATTTTTCAAATTTCTTCTTCTTTCTCTTGCCTTCCCTTCCTTTAAGAATGGCACCAACAGTATGCCAATATCTGAAAAATCTCCTGACAATCTTTTAATTTTTCAGTATTCATTTTTTTTAAAAAGTATTCTTTATTACAAATATTTACACCTTTGCCAGTCAATTTCTCCTCTCACCACAAAGTTACACCTTGAATATGACAAGGCCTAACTGTAAGTTCACAGATGGACTCCAGGTGGAATACCAGCCAAGCAAGCTATGGAGCGGTGGATCACCAAGCTGACCACAAGAGAGCAAAGGCCCACATGGCCTTGGACTTCACCAAAGAAGGAGTGTATTACATTCTCAGCTCTCTTGGCTCCCACGAAGGACAGTCAGGAGACAGAGGGCCCAGACAATGACTCACCTTGATTACTGAGGAGGATACTCCCTGAACCACCTCCAGCTAGGACTCTTGGCCAGAAGAAGGGAAATCACACTGATTAAAACACATCAACACTACAACACACCTTCTCCATGCATCAAAAGAAATGGCAAAAAAACAGTATGTAGCACATGACAGAGCACAATGCAGCGGTTTCTGTGTGCTGGGCCAGTCCCCAAAATTTTAGACTTTCCCAGCTTTTCTTCCCTCTACTAACTTCTACTAACCTCTTCTTCCTGTTCTTTGCTCACTCATCTAAGTGTAAATATCTAAACTCTGGAACACTATTTCCTTGTGATTCAAGACAAGACTGACTGAGCAAAAACAAGGATATCCCCGCCATCACGCTCCCAGAAAACCAGCAATAGAGCTGGAAGAGGCGGCTGTTGCACCAGGGTTGGCTCAGTTCCTCGGGGCCTCCTCTTGTCAACTCCGCATGTCCCAGGCATGTCCTAGTTCTCCTGGTGTTTCCAGACATAACCTGTTACACGTACCTTCCTGATATCCTAGAAACAGATGATTGGTATCATTACTAATAACAAGTTATTAGTAGTAAATATTTTATTAGTTGTGACTAATATCAAAATCATCATAAATACATTATCATGATTAGTAATAATAAATTTGACTAATTGTTTCCTAAGAACCCCGAAAAAGTGATGAATTTGTCCATGAGCTCTCAGGAAATAAAAATGTAGTTTCCCAGACAATATTTTTGTCATTCATAAAATTTAAAACTGCATAAAAGACTACTCTGCTGCTCTTGTAGGAACAGTTCTCCCCTTCCCAAGGTTTTATGTTCTCACAAGATCTAGGCTCCCTCTAATGGTCATATTTGGTCACGATGAAGTTCCTCAAATTCACCTAGCAATTCAGTGTGCTCTTGTCTCCTCATGAGACATGAAGAAGATATGTTCTCTCAGTCATGGTATCTTCTTTTACTCAGGAATACTAGAATTTAAAAAGATAAAGTTCAGCCTAAATTTTTTCTAACTAATATTTGGGAAAGAAGCAAAATAAATTTTAAAAACACCTATGAACACTGTTTCAGTAACTTCATTAGGGAGGCTGAGGTTGATTAGAATTTCATCCTGATCAACAAAATTACAGATGAACATTAGACAGATCTTGGATACCACAAGTATGAAAGAACCTATACTTCATCTAATTCAATGGTGCACTTGATCTTCAGTTCCTTCTACACATTTTGCCAAAGTAGCATGCTGTCTTTCCCACCCCGGCTCAGTAACGAGTCTCAGTTGAAGATGAGAGTGAGCAATTTATTACTGCTCATGAGGCATCTGTTTTCAAGGCATTATATATTCTTAATTTCCTGCTCAATTAATTATCCAGTTTACTAAATGCAGACGTATTATACATGTAGTTTGTGCTTAAAAATCCAAATGATAACTAATAAAAGCAAAATCACTATCTCTGAAGTTATTTTAAGTACTGCATCTCCATTGTTGGTTCTGAAAATGATCCAACAGGACTGCTATTTAAATATGAAGAACTGTACCCATTTGATTCTGTCCCTCCTAAAAACTTCTTCCAAAAACACAGTAAAAGTATTTGAAAGGACAAAAGAAGGGAAGATGAGACCAGGGTAGGTCAATATCAACATATATTCGGGGAAGATGGAAAGCATATGGAAATGCGGGGGGCTCAGACGGGAGAAAACAACTCTAAACACCTACAGAGGACACTAATTTGAATTTCACAATGTTTCAGCCACAGATCCTGGAAAGGATCAATGAGTAGAGCTACTTGGTTCAAAAGGCAGGGGCAGAAAATCAAGTCAGAAACATCTAGTGACTCCAGCATCTCCTGGGATGCCTGCATCAATCTGGCAGATAAAAGAAAAAAGAGGGTAGGGAATCACACATGAGCAACTGTTATAGGCCAGCATGGAAGGAGCACACATTATGTCAGACTAAGTTCCACTGGCCAGAATTTAATCACATGGCTGAACCTTCCTGCAAGGGAGCCTGGAAAAAGTAGTCAAGCTCTTTGTCCAGAAGAAAAGAGAACTCTAATTGCTAGAACAAATTATACTTCGGGCAATGACTGTATCACTGCATATTCACTATACCTTCTCAGTGTTCTAGTAAGGGTGTTCACTGAATTATAGAATCAGAAAGGTTCATTCCTTAGGGAACTTACTCTACATGTTTAATCACAATATTATATAGTGTTTGCTCTGTGTCAGGCATATTTTAATTATCTTACATTCATAAATTCATTTAGTCTTCACGATAACCATGTAACGTAGACATTATTATGCCTACTTCACAGATAAGAAAACTGAGGCCCAATGAGGCTATAAAATTAACTCTGATCAGACAGAAACCAAGTAGCAGAGCTGAGAAGTCACCAGTGTAGTTCCAGAGCCTATCCCTAAGAATGTCCCCTAAATTATCTCAAGTATGGAGAAAGCAAATATTTATCATGTTTCAAAGGAGCAGTCCTATATTTGCAGCTCTAGATAGTACAGCACCCATGTACAGTTTGAACCTTAACCAGGAAGTTCCTTTTCCTGCTCTATGGCACTTAATAGCCCTCACAAGGGCAGCAGTGAACGTAACCATGATGCCAATCACTTGAACTAAAGAGCTACCTTCCTGGATCATGGTCAGGCTCTAGCAGTGTGTAGGGCACAGTGGGGGAAGTGGTCTCCTTGGCAATGCCTTGGATAAAAGCAATTGTAAACAAGTCCCCAAAGAGCACTATTAATGACAGCAGTCAGCACTATGGAGCGCGATATAAGTGGGTTGCATTTATTGAACATTTCATTTACATCAGTCTCTATCACACGTTTTTTGACTAGCACCTTTCTACTGATAAATATGATTTAAGGAACAATTAATGCTCACCACAATCTTATGAGTTATGAGGTAATCCTGTCATTATTATGATCCTAATTTTAGAGATAAGGAAAATTAGGATCATGAAGCTCAGAGACATTAAGTAACTTATCCAAAAACATAGTGACAGAGCAAAGCTGTTATTATCCAAAGATACAACTACTTGGCACATGAAACATGAATAGCATGAAAACTGCAGAAGACCATCTCACTCCAGAAAGAATAGCTATTATCAAGAAATCAACCAATAACAAGTGCTGGCGGGGCTGCGGGGAAAAAGGAACCCTCCTCCACTGTTGGTGGGAATGTAGACTGGTCCAACCACTGTGGAAATTAGTGTGGAGATTCCTCAGAAAACTACAACTAGAGGTTCCATTTGACCCAGCTATTCCTCTGCTTGGTATCTTCCTAGAAGAATTAAAATCATCATATCACAGTGATATATGCACAACCATGTTCATAGCAGAACAATTTGTAATAGCTAAGTCTTGGAAACAACCTAAATGCCCAACAACTGATGAATGGCTAAAAAAGATGTGGTTTTTCTACACAGTGGAGTACTACACCACCATAAAAAAGGATAAACTAGAGTCATTTGTATGTAAATGGATGTTCCTTGAGAACATACTATTAAGTGAAATAAATGAGACACTTATTAGTACACATCGAATTGTTTCTCTGATATGAGAAACCATAAGTGTAAATAAGGACAAAGGGGTAGAATAGATATTTTGTTTAAAAAAAGAGAGAGATAGTACTCAAAAGAGAGAACTAGATAGGGAAAAGGGGGATAAAGAAGAAGGTTAAAAGAAAAGTAAGATGAAAGGGGAAAAAATGGTAAAGTGTAGCTACACTTGTTGCAAATAGGGAGGGGGTGAATGGAAGGGAGGGGAGGGGAAGGAGGGGGAAGAGGGGGGAAAACCAAGATGTATCATGTACAGGTACAAAATAACCATGTTGATTATGATCATTATGTATACAATGTACCAATACATGTTCTTGGTAAAAAGAAAAAAAAAAAAGAAAATTGCAGAAAAGAATTAACAGGGCCTGGGAAAAGAAAAATAGACTGGGCTCTAATGAAATCATTTCCCTGGTTGTGCATTTGTGCCAATTCTGGAATGAAATGAAGGTGGAAACTCAGGAGAACTCTATATAGAACTATTATACCAATACATATACTGGTGCTTGTTCTCATAATTATATTAGTTCAATTTGTTATCTCTGTATGGTCCCTCCAGGTATTGTGATCAGTATCTGGACAGAAAGAACCTAGACCATTGAAGTAAGGAAGAGGCAGACTTGATAAGTACATCAACCCTCCCATGATGTTTTAATAAGTTGAGTATTTGTAGATGTGCCTCATCTCACGCGTCAATATATATCATGTAAGGACAAATGTATGTGTGAGTGTACAAGTGTTTCACTCACCCTTGTATGTGAGGGAAAAAGCATACATACTTGGGTTAAGTTCAACATAGTCTAACTATTAACTAAAAGATCTCGGACAAATTGTTTATTCTCTCTGAAGCTTAGATTTTTTTTCACTGTAAAAGAATAACTTACAAGACTGCTATATTAAATGCATTTGAAATCTCTTTATAAATTAGAAACATAGGTTCTATGATTAAGAAATGTAAGTTGCTAAGTGTATGTATCAATATACAAAACAAATACTTTAATGATTTGCTTGAAATTTTGTGTTGTTACCTCTGCCCATGTTCTCCATCTCTTCTTGTTGGCTCCTGGAAGCATATTCAAGGGCAATAACATTAATACTGCTCTTTAGAGCAGATGTGCATAATTTTTGATCCTTAGAAACTGTGAGCTCTTCAGGGGAGTCATTAGCTAGTACAAAGAGATATGTGGCACATTAGTCACTGATGAACAAATCATAGGATCTCAGTCATGGCCACAAGTTCGAAGCCACCAAATACAAGTCTCGTTCAATGAAGCCAGCAACCTGATGTGCCTGAAGTAGTTCTAATCACATGCTGCATTCATTCTCTAATGTACCATAATGAGGGAGGCAGCCTTACAGCTGGCTCTTTGATTTCACTCAGAATCACTCTGAGGGAAAGACACACAGCAGAGAAGAGCACAGCCCAGCTGAGGGACTCATACTTCCTGATCCATTAAGGGCTCGGGGAACAAAACCAATGTCCTCTAAAAAAAAAAAAATAACTACTCACTAATGGATAAACAGTATAATTTTTTTCTATTTTGTGGACAAAAAAATTGCAGCCAAGAGAAGTTAAATAACATAGATGAAGTATCTAGCACAGCACCTTCATATTTGCAAATGTGACCATGACTTATTGATAAATAAACACAGCTCAGAAAAATGACACAGGAAGAGGAAGGGTCCTTGATAAACTGAGAAGAGAGTCTGCGATTCTGTTGGCAAAACCATGCCCAAAGAGACCATGCAGGTGCACCAAATGCTAGCAATTACAGCTAGAGACAAGAAGACTCACCTCTTCTTTGTCACCTCTTCTTCATCACGCTTGTTGCCCACAGCCTGCTGCTGCCGCTCGTCCCAAGCTTCACTAACGAACACAATGAATGGAACCACAGACTGAGAGGTGGGACGCTGGGAGGAGGCTGAAGAAAGATGGTCAAAAAAATGAAGACGTCTCAAGGGGAAAGAATGAAGAAGAGAGGAGCCATTCACTATTGCTTGTCCCAGGTGAGCACGTTGACAGGTGTCACAACAGAAAAAGTAAAGTGACTTACAGCATCAATCTCTTGTAATGGAAAGCACTTCAGTATCCAGTTTAAAATTAGAGTTAAGTCTCTGGAGCAAATATGCCACCGTAGAATTATACGGTTCCACTTCCTCCAAGGTTTTAGCAACGCACTGGTCATCTCCATGTAGGAAAAATTAAACGTGGTAGATTATTAAAAGGAAATGAGTTCTGTAGAGCGAGAAGGGACCGCAGGAACACCAAGACACTGAAGGCCTCTCACAGCTCATCCCACTATGCGATCAGGTGACCAGATTCTTGCCTGGCACCACGCCCCTGTGGCTGCTCCTCGTCTGCCTCCTATCACGGTAGTATCACAGCTCCAGGGCCCAGGTGCCCAGTGACTCTATCTTCCTTTCTTGGCAGGCAGAGACCAAGTCCAGCTGGAAAATCCAAACACAGCTGAAGGGCCCCACTGCCCAGCAGTGAAATGGGACGGGGGTGTGACCTGTCAGCAGTCCCGGGGCCTGGAGCAGGGAGCTGTGAGATGACAAGGTGAAGAAGATAAGGTGATGTCCCGCACTCCAGACACAGTTCGGCAGGGATGGCGGGCCTATCCTCGCCTCAGGGACACTTCTCAGAGGGACTCAAGGAGAGCCAAGCGCAGGAGGCGCCGAGCCTTTGCGGGCGGCCCTTCTTTCCGGAACGCTGGGCAGAGGCGGCTGGTGCTGAGGAGTCGGGCCAGGCTGAAGAGGGGAGTCCCGGGCCTCCAAGCACAGGAGTAGCGTCGCACGGAGGACGCTGTAAAGGCCTCGGCCTGCAGCTCTAAAGGAACACGAGGTTTCCTCACCAAAGGGACCTAGAGAAGAACAGACTGCTACAGTACAGGTGAGACGAGGTTAAAAGCTTAGGGGGTCCGCTAAGGCAGACGCCCAGGACTTCCGGCTGCGAAGGTCCCTTAAGGACTCCCCGCCGCAGGGAAACCGCGCAGGCGCAGAGACGTCGGGACCGCCGGACCTGGACGACTCTCTAGGCCGGCTACGCACCCACACGGCGCCTCCACTGTTCTGACGGTCTGCGCTGGAGTGTAGCACCTCCTGCCTCTGCTGACCAGCCACCGGCGTGTGTGTGAGCTCTGGTTTAAGGGGCTGCGGGGTTGGCGTGGGAAGCAAGTCTCCATGGCCTGGTTGGTGATGCACAACTGGTCTACAAACCTCAATGCAGCAACCATATGTATAATTGACATAAATATGAATATGGGTATAAGGGAAGCATGGGACAGACTGTCAGGAAATGAAGTCTGTGATTAAGGCATTCGTAGCCTTTTCTTATCTATTTAGCTTGCTCAGGCCAAAAGATACGGGAACTGGATAGACCCCACAGACCAGCTGCCTGTCACACGCTGTGTGCCCTCAGGTTCCTCACTGAGCCTCGGAATGTTTTACAACAAATGCGTAATGTAGATATATTGATGCTGTATCTGTCACCACACTATCGAGGAATCAATTGAGATAATCTGTGAGCATAACTGCTGCTATTTTTGCTGTTATTTCCAACTATTCAGCTGTATATCTTTGAACAAATACTTTTATCTCTGTGGGGCTATGTTAGCTAGAAAATGAAGGGATTGAATTTCCAGGATTCCTCCACAGCCTAATCCTCTGCCGTGACCAAGGGAACAGTTGTTTGCCTGTGGTTGTATTAAGCACCAACCTTGGGTACTGCGTGGTCCTGTTTTCCAAGTGTGGCCCGAGTTTCCCCCACCCTTCCTTGCCCGTTAAGAATATTGGCAGTTTTTCTGGGAAGTGAGCAGAACTGTATTCATTGCAGCAATAGCTGTGACATCCAAGTGTCAAGGAGCAATAACAGGCTGTTGGCTTTGCCACTGCTGCCAAGGCACATCCCTGAAATGTGGAAAGAAGCCCTTTTACAGGATACAAGGAAGTTCCACAGCCCTGGCTTCTCAGCACTTCCATTGCTTAAGCATCAGTCCTAACAGGGAAGAACTATAGGTAGAAATGAGCAGACCTACATTTAAGTGTACATATCTGATGGGAGACGTGGAAATCTTATTTACCCTGTGCAAGCCTGTTTCCTCATGGAGCCATAGAGCTATTACCTCATGGAGTTGTTCTGTGGATTAAATGGAATAGTTTTTATCTTGTATCTGGCATAAGTAGTAATAATTATACGTGTTGTTGCCCGCATCAAGTGTTTTTTTTTCCCTTTGAGTGTTAAAATTTTATTATAGCAACTGTTGGAGATCATAATGGGGAATTATGTCAGCTGTTCCACTTCCCTCATCCAAGCAAAGGAGGTAGAGGCAGGACCCTAGTCAGGCACCAGTTTTCTGCATCCCTGAATTTGGGGATCAAATAGAAATAAGACCCCAGGTATTGTCATCTTACTTAAGCTATTGCTCATGAATAACTGAAGTTTTTAGTAGGTGCAGCAAGTTGAGGCTGAACATTTTTGTTTTTTCCTCAAAGGGAAGATCATATCTCAACAAATTACTTCAAGTTTCCCCTATGGGAAGAGCTCAGTTATTTAGTCAAGAGAGCAATGTTGGGCACAGTGATATGAATGATGGCAACATCAACTCATCTAACTCTCTGTAACGTGCATTTTCCATGAGCCATTCAGGTTCTTTGTTGACTATTCTTCCTTCACTTTTCCTTTTTCCATTCCTTTTTCTTTGAGCTATTTATTGCTTTCTTGTTTCTCAATGCACAATGTTTTTGAAGAATAGTAATAAGATGTCCAAAATTCAACATTACTAAACATTCAAATAGTAAAATACGATGTGGAAAAAAGCCCTCAAATATTAAGTACTCTGAGCTCTGTCTGTCAGAACCAACTGGGATACCAGCCACTGGGCTTATCATCATAGTTTTAGAATCATTATCCTCTGACCCAGGAAGGAGGAGGGAGCTTCAAATGCCAGCCCACTCTGTAGACACTGAGGGCAGCACTTTGGTCTTCCTTTGCAACAGCTAGGAGACACATAATGACTTTGAGTACAAAATCCATCCTTTCACCCCAGGCACAAAAAGACCCTGCTGCCAAGAAAATCAAAAGAAACTCCTGAGGTTACCTTTAGACTGTGAAGCCCAGAACCGATCTCGCTGTCCAGGAAGCTGCCTGCACCTGCACAGTCTCTGGTTCTTTGCAAGGAAACTGCCCATTCTGAGAGCACAGAGGAGAGGCCTTCTACAGTGACCAGCTGAAGGCAGGGCAACTGTGAGCAGCATTTCACTTGAAGGCAGAGGGTTCTCATCATCCAGAGGGAGGGGAGTCACTGTTGTGAGCTACGTTCAAAATGTACATCCTACCTCTGAAGAAGACTGAAAAACAACTAGAAAGTCAAAGAGAAAGCAGAAAAGAGGAACGCTAGAAAAGTTGAGGAAGGAGAAAGTTTCAAGTGAGGAATCATCATGTCAATTTCAATTGTAAGCTGGGGCCTGAAAAGCGTTCAGTGTGCAGCCAGGTGCCAAGAAGGTGTTGGTTGGAGTGGTCCTGGGGAAGTGGCTGGGGACTTGAGACTTCAGAGGACTGTGTAATGAATGGAGTGGTGGCACTGGAGGCAGAGTGGTACTAATCTCCCCATAAGATCAATTTTGAATGAAAGAAGAAAGAGAGGTAGGTTGAACTGCCCTTGCTGATGTAAGGAAGGCCAGAACAAGTTCCCAAAAGCCAGAGGAGTGTTCTGAAGATAAGAATAAGGGTCAGCTGTGTACAATGTTGCATGCCTGTAATCACAGCACTTGGAAGGCTGAGGCAGGATGATTGCTCTAAATTCAAGGCCTGCCTGAGCTACATAACAAAACCATTCCTCAAAAATTATAAATAAATAAATAAAAAAGAACAAGCATCAGCTCCAATATTTACCATCAGTTCCAAGCTTAATACTGTTTAAAGATAAAAAGGCTAAAGCCAGAATTACAGTTGCTGCCTTTTGATATTAATTACAGTTGCTTGCATAAAGATTTAGATTATATTAAATATTTGCATACGTATTAGTTCATCAGCTTGCCATAATACATTTGCATGTTTAGCCTCATTATCTACATCTGATGATTGTGGCAGATTGTGGCCCAAGCAGATTAACTCATTTGACCATGGCCACACAGCTGATACAAGACAGAACTGGGACGCCCCCCCACCATGCTATCTGACTCCAAAGTCTGTTGTCCCTCCGCTTCTCCACCATTTGATACATGTGTGCATGCATGACCAGGACACAGAGAAAGATGGCATGCATGAAGCGCATGCCAACAGAGGCCCTGCTGCATACTGTGGCTCTGCAGGACAGCACTGGGGAATTTGAAGGTTGCTCCTGACACTGCTGCTTTCAAATGAGACAAAAACCAGGGCTATGTGAGTCACTGCTTCTCAACCCTTTTCAGCCAGATAGACAGTCACTAGGGGCAAGTCCTCCAGCAGTCATCACCATGATGTGTAGATTCACGCATAGCAACACGTCATCTCAGTGGGGAAGTCCCCTGCAGCATCTATTGTTTCTAGACGTAACATCAGCAAGGTGATTTTTCTTAGCCCAGCTAATAATAAGAATAAAAATTCTATTTTTCTGAAGCTACAGGCCAAACCAGAACTCCTGGCAGGTTTCTGTGGGATAACCCCAATGTAAATTGAATTGGATTCCCTATAGACTGAGAAACAGAGCCTCGATTTATTTTCATTTATAACAAGTGCACAGCTATGTATTGTATATGTAACAATACTGCAACTGTGAATATGTGACAATATTAGTCACAGATTCAGCAAGACCATCAGGATAGACAATTTAAGAATAGATTGTAGTGTGGTTCAAGACCACTCAGGAGCCTGACTGGGGGGGAGGGTATAGCAACTGCAGTAGTTGGGGGTGCACCCAATTCAGCAGACAACTTTAGACCAATGGGATTAGCAGAGAACTGCAGAGGACAAAAGAACTGATTCTACCTTTGGGGACCAAGAGAGGAATCCCAGAGAAGAGGGTACTTGAAATGGGCCATGCAAAATTAGTAGGAGTTTGCCAAGCAGAGAAGGGAGGAGGGTGTTCTAGAAAGAGGAAGTAGCTGCACAAAGACACGGGAACATGATAGAGCAAGGTGTAGTCAGGGAAAATGGGCAACTGGGAGTGGCTGAAGCATGAGCTGCTGACTCAAAGTAGTGATGGGAAATGGTGCTGAAGTGCAGACTGGTAATGCCATATGATCTCTCATGACACGTTAACCCATTTATGCCTACTGTTCCATTTTTGGAATGACACAAACAATGCAACGTAATAAAAATTTTTCTCTTCAAATTCTTGTTCCTTGAATTTTTGTAAATAACATAAATGAATCTCGTGCAAAAATAAAAAAAAATTACAATGGTTTTTACCCTTCAGAAGTTCATCCCACAAATATACATTGAGCCCTTACTATGTGCCAGCAATATTCCGGGCTAATGAGACACAGAAGATAATAAAAAGAAAATTCCTGCTCTCATGGGACTTACATCCCAGTGAAAAAACAGAAAACCATAAATGAGCAACTGTATAATGTTTGTGTTAGGTGAGTACTGCGAAGAAAAAAATAGAGTAAAGAATAGATAGATGGTCAAATACTGTCAAAGGAGGCAGTTTGAGCAGACAATTCAATGAAATGAAAGAATAAGCCATGTTGGTATTTAAGAAAAGAATATTCCAAGCAAGGAGAATGATGTGATTTTAATGCCACAAGTTGGCAGCATATTTGATGATTCCAGCAACAACAAGAAAACCAGTATAGCTAGAGGTGGGTGGGGAAAAAATTTGGGAGAGATGACAGGAAATGAGGTCAGCAAGAGAGGAATATTGCCCACTAGTCCTGTGTAAGCAGTGGAGCAGCAAGAGCAGGTGCATGAAGACATGTCAGTCCTGTCCTGAGGCTGTTGCTGCTCCCTGAACATGATATTCTGGATCCTGGCTTGTTGTAAGCAGCAAGGGATGCTCCCATGCAGTACTCGGAGAAATTATTAACATTCACTTTTTCCAGGCTGTTTCCAATAGGCCTTACTTGTCATCTCATCCTTGTACTCTCATCACACATAGTTTCCAGCTGCATCTTCCCATTTCACATGAGAGACCTTTTGGTCTCCTAGGGGACCAAGAGAAGAAAAGAAGAATCATAATTCCAAATACCAGAGATTCATCAGAACTAGTAAAAAAAAAATTCAAGAATATCGAGAGGACTTCTAAGAAGACAGCTGGTGAGTGACTTGAGTCCAAACATCTGCCATGTCCTCTGGAGAGAGTATGTGGCCAGGTGCCATTTTATGGAGGGCTTGACTGAACCTGGGACTTGGAGCAGCCATGGGTTGGCTTCATCTGGCACCCAGTGTTGAAATTCCATATTGACTGGGTGAGGGACAACCCTGGGAGACATCCAGGGTCAGGGAGCCAAGGTCAGGCCAGCAAGAGACACCCAGAGTATTGTAAACTGAACAACTCGGACCCCAACCCCACCAGAGGTCAGGATCAGCCTGAACTTCCATGGAGTTGAAAGCACAGAATCGGAACCCCACCCTAATCCCTCTTCAGCCTTGCTGGGATGATCCAGCACCCCGCCCAAATCCTATTGCAGGCTTGCTGGGATAATCTGGCACAGGTCTGGGCTCTGTCTGTGTACCAGTGACAGCAGAGACAGGCCCTAAATTAGTTACTATAGTACTAATACCTATGTACCTATAGTACTAATACCTATAGTACCAAAACCATAGTACCTATGGTTACTATCACAAAACTGTAGACCCTAGAAGATAAAATTCAGAGAATTTTTTTTTCTTTGCTTTTTGTTTTTCTTTTCCTGATTGTTTGGTTTTAATTTTTCATAAGTGTAGGCACTGTTTTTAGGTTTTTTGGTTTTGTTTTATTCTCGTTTTTATTTTTTCCTTCTTTCTTTCCCTCCTGTCATCTACCAGTTTCCCCAAGCTTGAGAAATCTTCCTTTGTCCTTCAGCATTGCTTCTAATCTCTTTCTCTTCTTTTATTTCTCTATTTTTTCCTCTATTCCTTTTACATTTTCTCCCTGGAAGGTAAAATCACTCTGTTGAGTGGATATTTACTGTATATAATTTTATGTTCATTTTACATTTTGTTATATAACTATAAATCTTGTACCTAAGGTTAAAGGTAGTAAATGAGTAGTTACCACAGTTTGTCATTTTCTAGGGTGTACTTGGTACTATTGTTATTACTGATTGTACTTCTTTAGCCAAGGTGACATAGTTATTGTGATCAGTGGTTCTTCTTTGTATGCCAATACTGAGATTGGGACTCAAAAACAACACCATACTCCAGTAGCAAACAACTAGGTGCTAAGCCAAACAGACAGAAACTTCTCGTGCCTAACAATTTGAAGAGGCAGGATCTTAGAACAGACTCAAAAGCCAAAAGACAGCTACTCCTAGAAGACATTTCTGACAAGTAGTCATTTCCTAAGGAGGTCTCAATACTAGCAATAAAGCTACCTACCGTAAGAAATTTACAAGCAGCAATGCAGAAAACAAATTTAAGAAAAAAAGAAAGAAAGAAAGAGAAAAGAAAATGAGAAACATGGAAGGAAGACACAACACCAGACCTCCAGCTCACCCAAAGCAAATCCTGGAAGCATTGAGGTGGAAGAAATCAAAAGCCACCCAGCTGGACTTTGTGAAGTGGTAGCAATGGAAGTAACAAAGCACATGAATGAGTCTCTAGGAAAAAACAACTCAGAAATAATTACGAAGATAACTAAAGAAATAATGGCCATCATGAAAGACATGGTTAGTAAAACTAGACTAGATAGAGAATTTAAAAAAAAAAAAAAGGAGCTTAAGAAAGTGAGGGAAACCATGAATGCCCAACACGGGAAAGAACTAGATTATATAAAACAGATTCAAACAGATATATAGGAGATTAAAAATTCTATGGAAAGTATACACAGCAGAATCAACCAATGTGAAGATATAATATCAGATCTAGAATTCAGGTTTGTGGTTAGTGATCATCAAATGAAAGACTCCTTAAAAATAGCAAGGAACCATGAAAAATCAATGCAACAGCTGCTAGATGATACAAGGAGGAATAACATAGGATAAATTGGAATCAATAAAAATCAAAAGATACGGCTGGGGATTTAGCTCAGTGATTAGAGTGCTTGCCTTGTAAGCACAAGGGCCTGAGTTCGATCCCCAGCACCACAAAAAAAAAAACCCAAAAAATCAAAAGATACCACAAAGGACATAAAACACATGTTCACAGAAATAATAGCTGAAAACTTCCCAAGCATGAACAAAGTATTTGACATACAGATAAGCAAGGTGTATAGAACTCCAATTAGCCATGATCAGAAAAAAACTACACCAAGACATATATTAGTCACGATTCCAGAAATTCAATACAAGAAGCTGTTAGAGAAAAGAAACAAATCACCTATAAAGGAAAACTCATCAACTCATCAGAATCATAGCAGACTTCTCGACATAAACCCTTAAGGCAAGGAGAGAGCTTAGAGTGAAGTACTTCAAGCCCTGAAAGAAAACAACATCCCTCCCAGATTGATGTACTCTGCAGAAATTGTCTTTTAAAATTGATGGAAAATAAGATACTTCCATGGCAAAGAACACCTGAAGAAATTCATGACCACCAAACCAGCACTACAAAATGTTCTGAAGGATATTCTAGAAAAAAGATAATGAAGACAACAATCCCATGAATCCCAATAGAATGAATCTACCAGGCAAGGCAAACAATTAAACAGAAGGGAAAGAAAGGGAACCAATCACAGGAAAATAATATGGCAAGGATAAATCAATACATACCAGTTATAACTATCAATGTTAATGGTCTCAATTCCCCAATCAAAAGAAACAGATTGTCAGAATGGATCAAGAAACAAGATCCAACAATGTGCTCCATACAAGAAACATATTGAACTCAAAAGAAATTCATAGACTGAAAGTCAAAGGATGGAAAACACTACTCCCTGTGACAGGAACACGAATAAAAGGAGGGGTAGCTATTGTATTTGTGGACAAAGTGGATTTCAAGCCAACACTTGTCGGAAGAGACCAAGAAGGTCACTACATCCTTGTTAAGGGAACAATCAAAGGAGAAGACATAACAATCATAAATATATATGCACCCAATACCAGCACACCCAACTATATAAAACAAACATTAGTGGATGTGAAAAAACAGATAAGCACTAATACAACTGTAATGGGGAACCACAATATCCAACGCTCACAAATAAACAGATCAACTACACGTAAAAAAAATCAACAAATATCAGAGCTGAACCAAACCATTGAACAAATGAACTTAGTAAATATCTACAGAGTACTCCACCCTACAACAATAGACTACACATTACTCTCAGCTGCATACAGAACTTTCTCCAAAATACACCACATACTAGCTCCTAGAACATGCAAAGAAATGAAATTATCCCATGGAAATTATCAGATCATAGTACAATGAAATTGGAAATCAATGGCAAAAGAAACCACAAAAACTACATACACACGTGGAAATTAAATAACACTCTCCTGAACAACCAGTGTGTCACAGAAGAAATTAGGCCATTTCTACAATTAAATTATATTGTCACTACAACATACCAGAACTTGTGGGATGCAATGAAAACAGTCCTAGGAGAGAAAATTATAGCAATGAATTCCTGCAACAGAAAAACAGAGTAAGTTCAAGTAAGTAACCTAATATTGAACCTTAATCTTCTAGAAAAAGAAGATCAAGTCAAGCCCAAAGCTCATACAAGGGAGGAAATTATAAAGATGAGAGCAGAAATTAATACAATAGAGACTAATAACACACAGACTCAATAAATCAAAGAGCTGGTTCTTTGAAAGATTAAATAAAACAGACAAATCCTTAGCCAACCTTATCAAAAAAAAGGAAGGAAGGAAGGAAGGAAGGAAGGAAGGAAGGAAGGAAGGAAGGAAGGAAGGAAGGAAGAAAGAAAGAAAGAAAGAAAGAAAGAAAGAAAGAAAGAAAGAAAAGACAAGACAAGACTCAAATCCATGCAATCAGGAATGAAAAGGACAAAAAATCACAATGGATCTTGCGGAAATCCAGAAGATCATTAATATCTACTTTGAGAACCTATACTTTAATAAGATGGAAAACGCAGAAGAAATGAACAGATTCCTAGAAACATATGAATTACCAAAGCTGAATCAAGAAGATATAAAAATTTTTAATTACTCAGTATTAGTCAGTGAAATTGAAGTAATTAAAAACCTACTAACAAAGAAAAACCCAGGCCCTGATAGATTCACTGCTGAATTCCACAAGAACTTTAGAGAAGATCTAATGCCACTATTCTTCAAACTCTTTCATGAAATTGAAATGGAAGCAATACTCCCAATCTCAGTCCTGGAATACCTTGATACCAAAACCAGAGAAGGATCCAACCAAAAAAGAGAACTACAGGCCAATCTCCTTAAAGAATATTGATCCAAAAATCTTCAATAAGATACTGGCAGACAGAATGCAGCAAATCATCAAGAAGATTACACTCAATGACCAGGCAGGATTCATCCCAGGGATGCAGGGATGGTTAAATATATGCAAATCAATAAATGTAATATACCACATTAATAGGACCAAAGACAAAAACCACATGATCATCTCAGTAGGTACAGAGAAAGCATTTGATAAAATCCAACACCCATTCATGATAAAAACCCTAGAGAAAATTATATTAGAAGCTCTTTATCTCAATTTGATAAATGCCATCTATGACAAACCAACAGCCAACATCATACTTTCATCAAAAACTGAAAGCTGTCACTCTAAAATCAGGAAGAAGACAAGGATGCCCACTATCACCATTGCTATTTAGTATAGTTCTGGAAACATTAGCCAGAGCAGCTAAACAAGAGAAAGAAATGAGAGGAATAAGGATAGGAAAGGAAGAATTAAATAATCATTATTTGCTGACAACATGATACTCTACATAAAAGACCCCAGTAACTTCAACCAAAGGCTCCTAGATCTCATAACCAAATGCCGTAGTGTGGCAGGATACAAAATCAACACTCAAAAATCAATAGCATTCCTGTACACAAATAGCAAACTCACTGAGAGAGAAATTAGGGAAAAAACACTTTTCACAATAACATCGAGAAAAACGAAATACTTAAGAATCAATCTAATGAAGGTAGTAAAAGACCTTCACATTGAAAACTACAGTATTCTTTAAAAGGAGATTAAATAGGATATCAGAAAATGGAAAGATATTTCTCGTTCTTGGATAGGCAGGACCAATATAGTGAAAATGTCCATACTTCCAAAACTGTTATAGAGTTTTAATGCAATCCCAATCAAAATACCAATAGAATATGTCATAGAAATGGAGAAAACTATCCTAAAATTCATATGAAACCAGAAGAGACCTAGAATAACAAAAGCAGTTCTAAGCAACAAAGGCAAAGCAGGAGGCATAATTCCTGACTTGAAATTATAATACAAAGCTACTGTGATAAAAACAACAACAACAGCAACAAAAACAGCACGATAGCATGATACTAGCAAAAAAAAAAAATACCTGGGAATCAGTGGAATAGAATAGAACTTGCAGAAACAACTTCAAACACACTCAGCTACCTTATCTTTGTTAATGGGGCCAAACAACTTCACTGGAAGGAGGATAGCCTCTAATATATGGCTCTAGGAAAACCAGCTTTCCACATGCCAAAGATTAAAAATAGACTCATATCTCTCACCAAGTACTAAATTAAAAGCAAAATGGCTCAAAGATCTAAATATTAAAACAGAAGCACTAATCTGCTGCAACATAGGATAGGTAGAACTCTTGAAGTCATAGGTGTAGGCAAAGACTTTTTAAACAAAATCCCAATCACACAGGAAATATTACAAAGAATCAACAACTGGAATCACATCATATTAAAAAGCTTTTGCACACCAACAGGGGGAAGAGACAGTCCACGGAATGGGAAAGAAACTTACCATCTATTCCTCAAAGGATTGACATCTAGAATATATAAAGAACTCAAAAAAATTAGACTCCCCAAATTTAAAGACCCATTCCAAAAAGGGGCATCTGAAATGAATAGACACTTCGCAGATGAAGAAGTACAAACAGCAAATAAATATATGGGAAAACGTTCAAAGTCACTGGTCATTTGAGATTTCATATCACTCTGGAAAAAATGGCTATCATCAAGAAATCAATCAATAACACATGCTGGTGAGGCTATGGGGAAAAGGAAACCCTTCTCCACTGTTGTGGGAGTGTAAATTGGTACAACTGCTATGGAAAACAGTAAGGAAATTCCTCAAAAAACTAAAACTAGAGGTTCCATTTGACTCAGCTATTCCTCTTCTGTGTATCTTCCTGAAATAATTTAAAGCATCATACCACAGCAATATATGCACACCCATGTTTATAGCAGTGCAATTTGCAATAGCTAAATCTTGGAATCAGCCCAAATGCCCATTAATGGATGGATGAATAGATAAAGAAAACTGATTTTTACATACAATGGAGTACTACATTGCCATAAAGAAGGGTAAACTTCAGACATTTTTAGGTAAATGACTACACATTGAGAACATAATTTTAAGTGAAGTAAATCAGACACACATGTTCACATGTTTCAATACCACATTGTTTCTCTTGTGCGAGAAACCCCAAGGGTAAATAAGGACCAAAGTGGATGATACATATTGGGAAGTAGGAAGAAAATGTTCAAATGGGAAGGAGACCAAGGGAGGGTGGAGAGGGAAGGGAAGGGAGGGAATTAGGATAAAAAAATTTTAGGCTGGAAATTTAGCTCAGTGGTTAGAGTGCTTGCCTCCCAAACACAAGGTCCTGAGTTCGATCCCCAGCACCAAAAAAAAAAAAATTTTTTTTTAAATGCAAGAAAAACAATAGAAACAAAGTTTTTTTAAAGGGACAGGGGAAGAAGGATTAAAGGGCAGGGAGATAAATGGAAAAAAAAAGAATTAAGATATATTATGTACTGGTTCAAATTCCCTATGATGAATGTGATTGTCATGTATGTGAAAAATATACCAATAAAATTAATTTAAAAATTTAAAGAGGAAAGAAAACAGGAATATTTTATAATAAAAAAGAAGAGTATTGAGCCATCTTCCAGGATACAACTGTGCAAGGACCCGAGACCTTTACCTGCCCACAGCCACCCCCTCAGGGAAGCCTGGGGTCCTGACCCACCTGTTCTTACCTGGGCAGTAGGGCCCAGCACTGAGTGGCCTAAAGACGGCTTTGAGAATTTGGAGTTTTCCACAAAATATAAAACATTTAAAGAAATTCGCTTCATTAAACTAATAAATAGTATGTACAGCCATTATACAGTCAAACTTTTCTAGAAACTTTTAACATGCTTTATGCACTCAATAAAACAGTCTAGATGTGTAGTCAGATAGTAGTTTATGTGATCGCTGAGGAAGCATCAGCCCCAATTCCAATAATCTTCTCTGGGGTTAAGGTGTTAACCATCCGACCTTATATCACTGTTCTGAGGAAAGAAAATATGGCAGAAGACAGGAAAAGAAAAGGAACAACTATCAAGCCCTAATAACTTACAGTTCATAGAGGCTTCAATCCATAGTTGGTGGCTCCAAGGCAGGGTGGCATGGCAGAGGGGCATCACAGAGGAGAAACAGTTCATGGCAGGCAGAAGGCAGAAAAAGCAAGAAAGGGGATGACAAGCCTCTTTCTGTCCCTTATATTTTATGCAGACTACTCGCCCTAGGGTGGGTGTGGCACTCACACACTTAATCCTAGTCAGAACCATGCCAAACTAATAGGTGGACTGATTTAGAAATCACATACCCTTGATCCCAGCACTGCACACTCTAGATCCAGCCACCTCTGAAAAGCTCCCCATGACTGCATGTTGCTTTGTGGGGACATCTAGGCACAAGCCATAACAGCCCTTCAAAGAGCCAATACTCAGCAGGTTCATCCATTATGCATTTATTTCTTGATTCCGCTTCATGCCCTATCATATGTACTGTGCTTTCTCTCATCTGACAATACTAAAGGAAACCTGTGACCCAGGAGGTGGGGCCTGTTGGGCAAGGTGGACTTGCTGCAGGTCTGAAGCACAGGCTGCAACAGGTCACTGGCCACAGCACCCTCCATGGCTATCGATGGGTTTTCTTCAGGGCAAATGATGTGAGGGTTGGTACATTAGTGGAGGAAGACAAATATGACAATAAATACTATGAGGGCAACACAGATTTTTTTGGCTGTCACTGATAGATCATATATGCTACCAAAATGAATGGCAAAAACACTTTCTGGGATGTGGACAGAAGCATGGTGTCTCCCAAGGGGCATCGTTTGCTTTACAGTATGACTGATGAGCCTCCAACAACACCACCTCCAACTCATCATGAATTCATTTGGAAAAACCGTAAATTCAATGTGAGTGGCACTGCAGAACACGATGTACTTTATTCTCCCACTGGAAAGAAGATTCAGGAGTGGGTCCCACTTTCCACACCTCACAAGTAAAGACAAAGAGAACCAGTTGCAAAATGTAAAATATGGGCTTTTCACAGAATTGTACTTTACTGTTTGCTGTTAACTTGATTAAAATTGTTTGGCCAAAAAATTAAAAATAAAGGAAACGTATGAAAATGTCTCCACAAACTTTACAAATGTATTCTCATTTGACAAACAAGAAAGGATGAAAAAGAGAGGCTGAATAGCTGCCCAAACTCACAAAGCCATAATTTCAGAGCATATTCAGGATTATTTGCCCAGCCCCAGGTAGATTGCAAGGACCCTTTCTTCAGAGAAAGGCTCTCATCTTAGCATCTGTGGATGCAGGGCCATTCATGTGCCTGGCACATGGTTCACTCCTTGGACATCCCGAATGACAACATGATTGTCAGAGATGGGAGGTGGAGACCCAAGATCATGCTCTTTCCCATATACAAAACTGCTTTCCTATATTCCTGATCAGAGTAAGCTACCCACTATTCTATATGTCTTTCCTCCCCTTAAGAACTGAACAAAATTCCAATAGCCAGAGATCATCCTGCTCCAGAAGCCCTGTCCCGACACTTGCAGCTTCCAACCAGAGCTTCCCCAGGGACCTCAGGCCCCGTGTCACTGTCCCTAAAAGAGCTCCCTGAGTCATTTCACTCAGCTCTCTGGCCCCTCCCTGGGGTTGAAAAAAAAGACATAATTTGGATGTGTCAGGAATAAAAGCTCATGCTTTGAAGCAAACAAGTGCCAGACTATGCCCCAACTCAGAAACGCACCAACCTGCTAGGTCACTGGTCTTCCCATGGTGCCTGCTACACACACTCACTCACCTATAAAGTCAATAAATATTTATGGAGTTTGTACACAGTACAAGAACTCATGCTGGTCACTGACTCGGGCACTACCAAAAATGATTATTTACTTATCCAATCATTCGACAAGCATTTACAAATCACCCCCTGCCAGGATGACAAATGGGCTTCATTTATAGGTCAGTTGCTCTCTTCCGAGAGGGACTATGAGGCCTTGTCCAGACCTAGTGGGAAAGGTGCTGAGATCAGTTATTGATGTCTACTATGATTGCAGATGAGGCCACTGGCAGCACACTTACTTCTATGTGCCTGGTAACGTCTAAACACTACTTCAATAGTGGGTAAGTTTTATTCCTGTTCATAGACGTATAGCAGTTAATTTTATTTTTTAAAATTGCAATTAGGGCATGTGAATGGACAGAGGGTTTCTCAGCTTTAGTATCTCCAGGAGCAAAACAAGGACATTTACCTAGTCTAGATTTAAAAATGAAGATTTAGATCCTCGTTAATTTATGAGGAATTTCAGAGAATGCATCTTCTAAAATCTGAGTTTCCATTCGTTTTATTACCACGTGCTGAATTTCTGGCTCTATTCCATTTCAGATTCTGGCCATTCAGGGCACTATGGAGGCCACATACAGGCTAGTTATTTCTTCACTGGCTTTGCTCAGTGATCCCTGCTATGAGACAGGAGGTAGAAACTACAGTTACTCTTTCAGAAACGACATCCTGGAATGAGTAGCTTTTGTGGTCCTGGTTCATCATCTCATTGCTAACAAGGATATGGCTGATGACCATGGAGAACACATGCTTTCAGTATCGACTGTTCAGCAATGGGCTAGGTACATCCACTCATATCTAGTGTCTTGTTCCTCTCTCCCTACTCATTCCCAAATCAATAATATCCGAGAGATGGAGCTGAGGACTTAGCTCAGTGGTAGAACACTTGCCTAGCAAGCACAAGGCCCTGAGTTTGACCCCCGGCACTCCCCCAAAAGAAATTAATAATATCTGAGAGATGACGGACAAAGGAAAGAAGCTCTAAATTAAGTAGTCCACTAAATGTATCCAATCCAATACCTTGACTTCATTAGTTCCAAATGCTAGACTGAATCGAACGTGTGCTGAAAGTCTGCTTAGTATATCTAGGTCTCTTTTGGGAACAGAAGGGTAAGACAACGTGCCTGTTTACAAGAAGTTCACAGTCTAATTGGAGACACTTAATGCCCTATTTGTTGTATAAATATCCTGAAATGGCTGGTCACTATAGTGCACACTTATTTTCCAAAGAAGAATATAGAAAGAAACCCAGCACCAGCTGACCGAGAAAGATCCCACTTCTCTTTCAATCTGCTGAATTCTCCCTGGAAGATCTTGACCATTTCCTTGGCTTTCAGAACCGTCTGTCCATATATGTACATAGTCTCAAAGAATCTATTTCAGCCTGGGTATTTCTTTTGCATTCCTGACCCGAATAACTAATCGCCTCCCTCGGATTTCCTCTTGAATATCCAGCAACATTTCAAAATTAATATGGCCAAAACACCCTTGACATTCCCCCACAAATCCTTATACATTAGATGGTTTTTAGAACCTGAGTCATCTTTCATTCTTCTCTCTTCTTACTTCCCACATTCAATCCACCAGCAAACCCTTCGATTCTACCTCAACAATGTATCTTCTACCTGACCACAACTTTTCATCTAATCTGTCACTGCCCTATTCCAAATCTCCATCTCCCTTTGTCTTAACTCCTACCACAACTCTCCAATAAGGATCCCAGTCTCATTTTTCCCTCAAATGCTTTCCCTACAGATCAGCCAAAGGTGAGTCTAAGAAATTTTTAAGGAACTTAAAATTTCATTTGGAGTCCAATAGATACAGAATTAAATAAAGGTGAAGATAGAGAGAGGTGTCTAATAATTGCCCTATGAAATACAGCCTGAGAACCTATCCCATCTTCTCTTTGTCCACCTAATATACTCAGACTCCAAATCCCTCTTTGGGTTCTTGCTTACAGACTGTTTCTCTTACAGGCAGTTTCTCTTACCTGTTTCTCCGTTTCTCTGTAACTAGCCTCCTACAAGACTAGGTGACTCTGGCTTCCCCATGAAGCTTTCTCTAGCTACTCTAGTTCTTACTTTGTATGACAATAACTATATTACTGAAATATATTAGCCACTGTTTGGCAGGCACTTATTAAATATTTTTGTCCCTAGTTCTCACATCTCTATTTTGTTGATACTATTTTGTGAGGGACTCAGCCAAGGAATGAATGGTTAAACTGCAGGGCAAAAGCACACAGGGTCTGTGAGGAGTGAATGTTTAAACAAGAAGATTATATTAGTGAAGTATATTGTGTCTGGCCATTTTCCTTCCCCTTTTCCCAAGAAAACTGCCTAGCCTTGAAAATAGTTCCTTGCCCAAACTGCTCCTCTTCCTCTTCCTCCTCTTCTTCTTCCTCTTCTTCTTCTCCTTCTTCCTCTTCCTCCCCTTCCACTTCCCCTTCTCCTTCCTCCTCCTCTTTCTCTTCCTCATCCGCCTCCTTCTCCTTTTTTCTCTTACATTGAGATTCTTAGAAGCTCAGAAAAAAGATCCCAACTTTCTTACCAAAGAAGATTTTTATAAAGGTCAACAGCTTTGAAAATTTTATCTTCTTCTTGGTTAGAATTAAGATTGTCATTTCCCCAAAATGGTCTCTAAGATGGATATAAGAAGTCATAGGCTGTATGATAACAAAAATAATCATGATGCCAGACATTCACTTTTATTGTGTTGTAACTATATCCCAGGCCCTGTACTAAGCACTTTATATTATTTCAATTAATCTTATAAGTAAGTAACATTATCATGCCATCTTACAGATGATGAGACTCAGATTTGGAGAAGCTGTTACTTGTCAAAAGTCAACAAATCTAGATTTTGGACCTAACCCTTATTCTAACATTCATATTCTTTTTTTTTTTTAGCTTATTACTACATGTTTCTAGTACATAATGTTTACAGTCCTTGCGGGAAGTTGGTACATGTACATAACACATCTTAATTCCTTCTTACATCCCCTTCTCTTCTCTCCCTCCTTTCTTTTCTTCTTCTCTTTTTTTTAAACTCGTGTTTGCAGTACATGGTGCTTACCTCCCTCCTGTGGACATTCTTGACCACTCTCTGGTAGTTTTTAACATTTATTGCTTAGACACTAGTTTCATAGAGTGTAATAGATATTATTCATTTACCAAAACAAGTAAGGAGGGATATGTAGTCAAATTAATTCAGCATACACTGAATTTTAAAAAGTTTAATAGGTTTTTCTGCAGTAGGACTCGTTAGAACTTTTACAAAATTACTGTACATTGTTAATCTTTATGAAGAGAATAACAAATATATAATTTCCAAGTCTTATATGACCACAGAGCCTTGTTCTCTTGGAACAGTTTTTATGAGGTTAATGTTTCACAGAGCAAAAAGATTGCATGACTCACAGATCCTACCACATTTAACCCATGAAAATCCAATAGACTTCTCCAAATCACCAGAGAAGCAGAGAAGCATGGGATTAAACAAGTTGGGGAATGCTTGCCTATGTTTAAAATAAGTAAGTTTTGCTTACTAGCTGGAATCAGAAGGACCTGACCAGTTTTCTCATCATAATTCTTTACTAACATTGTAACAAACATTTTGAGAACTCCATGTGTAGGTAGACACTATGGCTGTTGCCAAAGAGATATCAGAGTGGGTCCCTGCTTCAGGAAACTTGCAAGGATCTTCCATAGCTGATAGTTTCCATAGCAATTATACGGGCCCTTTCTCCCGCCCATTTGTTCAAATTAGAAAAAAGCAAAGCATCCAACCTGGCAAGCGGACAGAAGCACCAGCAAATTTTTAAAGGCATACTCTCCCCTCCATTTGATGCAGCCCATAATGTGAATAGTCTTCCCTAAAATTTCTGTCTACCAGACACTCAGTATGTGACCCAATTAGGAAATAGGGTCTTTGTAGATGTAATTAATTAAAATGACATCACACTAGATTGGGATGGGCTCTAAATCTAATATGTCTGGCGTTTATAAGAAGAAGACAAAAAAACACACAGGAAAGAATAAAGGTCATGTGAAAACAGCAGCAGAGATTGAAGCCCTTGTGCCCTAGGAATACAAAAGATTGCTGACCACCCCCAGATCCTGGGAACAGATCCTCCTTACGAGCCTCCAAGACTCAGCCATCACTTTAGTTTCAGACTTGCAGCCTCAAGAACTGTGGGAGAATAAATTAAGCCACTGGTTGGTGGCAATTTGTTACAGCAGCCACAGGAAACTAACACACACACACACACACACACACACACACCCTGGATGTCGGCATCCTTGTACACAAACAACCTATTCAAACAAACAGAGTGGCGTGCTAACATAAGATGCTTCTTCATCTTCCATTTAGTTCTCCCACTGACGCAAAGCCAGACACAGAAGCAAGCAGAAGAGGACCGAATGTCCTGCAATGTACCAGCATTGTGAGGGCACCTGAGATTGCCCTGTCAGCCCTAAACAAATCCAGAGGCCGTTCTCTTCAAAGAGGTCACACACACACACGCGTGCGCGCACGCACACACATGCATGCACACATGCATGCATAAAATTTCTTGATCATTTTCAATCCTTTAACCCCCCTCTCTTTCCCCTGATCTCCTTCTCTATCTCCAAAAATTCTGTCTCCATTTCCTGACATCTCTTTATTTTCCTCTTTAAATTAATTCATAGTTTGGGTTTCTTAATAAAAGAAATCATGGGAGATTTAACTTTCTGTGTCTGACTTGCTTCATTTAACATTATGGTCTTAGGATCCATCCATTAAAAACATAAACTTTTATAAGCTTTTCCTCATTAAAACACCATCTTTATAAAGTGATGGATTTAAAGCAAGGGAGGAGAAAGGTTTTCCACCTCGAGACGAAGTCTCACTTGTGGTTCTTCCTTTGGTGAGTAAAAGAAAAATCACTGTTAAAAACACCAGAGTGCAAGCATTCTGTGGCCAATAAAGTGGGGGGAGGGGCTCGGGGACGCCCTCGGGAGGGGCCCCAGCTCATAAACGCTGGCGGGGTTGTGCTACAGTGCTCCTGAAAGGACTTAGGAGGCGCAGAAAGAACACCACCAACATTTTAAACGTGGGGCCAGCTGCACAGCGATTCACAAAGCACTAAAAGGTGTTCATTGCCAAATAGAACAGAGATCTCTGAAAGCAAGTAGAAACAGAGACTCTCAAGGGTGACTTGGGTCTACCCTTCAGTCACTGGACAAGTATTTCCTGAATTTCTACACGTGCAAAACCAAAGTATCTGGAGAAAAGAGGGACAGGGTGGTTCTCAGTTCTGCAGGAAAGAGTTTAAGCCGAGGGGAAGATCTCGGTGCTTACTCACTTAGATGTGGGGCAACAATGGGGAGGTGGTGATTTCCTCTGCCGTCTCTGGGTCTTCAAGCATGTGTCCTATTCTTTAATTCCTCACTCTCTCAAGAGAAACTACAATTTTCCAGACCATACTTGACTGACCTTTTTTCTCAACTCATATTCTAGATATTTATCATTGTTTTTACATCGGGATACAACAATGAGCATATATTATTGGAGATAAAAAGAATACATCTCCGCAGTGAGTTTAGAAATTCTTTCCAAGCTAGGAACTATAGCAGACGTCTGTAATCCCAGCCATTTGGGAGGCTGAGGCAGGAGGATTGTGAGGTTGAAGCCATCCTGGACAATGAGGCTCAGTTTCAAAAAAAAAGAAAAAAAAGTTTTTAAGGCAGAGAATATAACTCAGTGCAAAGGCACTGGGTTCAATCCTCAGTACTGAAAATAAATAAATTAAATTGATAATAAAAAATATTTAAGGGGCTGAAGCTATAGAACTCAGAGATAGGGCACTTGCCTAATACGTGTGAAGCTCTAACTTCAAACCCCAGTACCCTAAATTAAAAAAAACAAAAAACTTTCAATTTTCCTCTTTACATTGTGCCATAGTATAAAAAAAAAACCCTTGTTTTCCAGAATAAGCCAGTATGACTTTCATACTTGTAAATACATGTGAGGTATATTATTTTATAGTTTTACCAAAACCATCTAAGATGCATCTGTGTGCTATGATTGGGGAAACGTTCTTAAATTCCTAAAATGACTTCAGAGAAATTTGATTATCTGAAGACTCATTGACAAATCACCATCCAGTATTTCTCCCAAGTTCAGTAGCAGAAAATAATTTTAAAAGAGACAGAGGCACCGTAAGGAGTGGAGGAAATAAGCAAAGCTAACCTAAGTGACTTTCGAAAAAATTGTAAAATTTTGGAAAATGTTGCGAGTTATAAGGCTGAAGAAAAAGAAAATTGTACAAAATGTTGTATTCTAAAATTGTTTCTCACAGGAATATGAAGTGTGAAACTGTTATGCATGTATACTGGGGTTGAATGGTGGATAGTGGGAGCCAAGTTTCTCACTTTTGTAGATAAGTAAAGAGGGAGGACAAGAATGAATCAATAGACTACAGTAAGTACCTGATTTATGAATGAGTTCCATTTTGGGAGAACATTCATACGTCGGATTCGTTCTTAAATCCAACAAAGTGAGTCTTATATACCTTTGACACAGATATACAATGTGAAGCATAAAAAAACCAAACACACACAAATACAGTAAGTCCCCAACTATACTACCATATACTATCGCATTATACAGTAAGCACACAAGAGCACAATTTTTACAATGTCTGGCAGTCGTGAACTACTGTGATTTGTTCACATCTACAAATGTTCATAATTCGAGGTCTGTTTGTATCTGTGAAAGTACACAACTCAAATGATCATAAATCAGAGACTTACTGTAGTCAGAGACATGGGTTAAAACTCAGGCTTAGCTTAATATAGATACAGCTGGATAGTTACAGAAATATGCATGTATGCATGGGTTACTATATGTAGATATATTTTTTAAAATCTGTTTGCCAGGAGAGCTACAAGCAGTCACACTAGGAAGCAATGAGCACACCCACTGACAGAATCGTGGTTTCTAATGCCATTCTCTAATAGAAACAACCAGGGCTTCTTAAAAATGGCTGAATCTAGGGATGGTGTGATAGTGTGATATAACAAGAAATAGGTACATTTATTTTTTATATATTTATTTGATCTTCATCCTTGTTCCTGACACAGAGTTCCTAAAACCCTTGTAATTTCTTGGGTCATAAGAGTAAAAAGAGAATCTTTTATGATAACCTTTTGTCTTTTCTCCTGGTTCCTGACACAAGGGCTTCTAAGCACTTAGATCTATTCAATGGGATGAGAACACTGTACTCCTATGAGCCCCTTTTAAACATATCTGAGTTCACAATAATGAGGTGATTCCTGATGGGCTTCAGGATGGGGGTTGGTTGCCAGAGGGACCAATCATGGGCCTAAAAGGTTGAAATGTTCTGCCCCCCCAGACTCTGGGGTGAGAAAAGGTCTGGAGATTCAGTCAATCACCACTGGCCAATGAGTGAATCAGTCATGCCTGTGCTGTAAAGCCTCCATAAAACCCCAAACAACAGGGTTCAGAGAGCCTCTGGATTGGTGAACACATCGAAGTGCTAAGAGTATGGAGCCTGGGAAGGGTGTGGGCGTGCCACATCCCGCCTGTGCCTTGCCCTCTGCATCTCATCTCTCTCCCTCTTCCTGAGTTGTACCCCTTATAATAAACTGATAACAGGAAGTAAACTTCTTTGTGAGTTCTGTGAGATATTTTAGCAAATTATCAACACTGAGGACAGGGTAGTAGACACCCTTGATTTATAGCCAATTGTAAGTGTGCTACAACTGGATTTGCAATTACTACCTGAAGCTGGGCCACTCTTGAGGGTCTGAGCCCTTGACCTACAGGTAGATTCTGTCAGAAGTGACTTGTACAGTAGGATGCTCAGCTTGTGTGAGAAAATTGGATAAAGTGGAGGAAAAAGGCACACATTTGGTGCTAGGAGTATTAGGAAGGTTTTTTTTAAAAAGGTCTTGATAGATGGGGACAAAAATATGGTACAAGATAATCCTGAAAACATCTTATGCCAGAAAGTATAGAACTACTGAAGAAAAGAGAAAAAAAAAAAAAAAAAAGGATGGGGACACACTGAGAGTTAGAGGAGCCACGTAAAGAGTCCCTCCTGCCCAAAGCTGAACCAAATGGAGCAAGAAAATGAATAGCATAATATTGTATTGTAACCCAAGTATAAAAATAAATGAGTCCATACTGATACAAACAAGTGCCTAAATAAACAAACAAATGGGGGAGGCTGAAATCTTTCTCACAGAAGATTTCCAAATAATTTACATAGACACTTTTTCTCTGGGAAATAAGAGTTTAATTTCACTCACTCCACTTTTGAGTATGGACTGTGCTTAGTGACTTACTTCTAAAGAATAGAGTATGAAAAGTGGGGAGGGAGACCAGGAAAAAAAAAAACATTTAGGACCAGGTGATAAAGATTAACATCGTTAGCAGTAATCATGTTGATAGCACGCACACTAACATAATGTGGCAAAAAGAGTACTTCACCTCTGTGATCTTCCTCCCAAATACCTATAACACAAGTCTAACTATGAGACAAACATCAAACAAGCCCAAACCCAGGGGCACGCTACAGAGTATCTGACCTGCACGCCTCAAAACTGCCAAGGTCATCAAAAACAAGGAAAATCTAAGAGAATGTCATAGCCAAAGAAACCTAAGGAGACATGACAGCTTTAAAATGCAATGCAATAGAAAAGACATTAATGGGAAAACTGGTGAAAGTCAAGCAAAATGTAGGCACAAGGCCCTGAGTTCAATCCCCGGCACCACAAAAAAAAAGAAAGAAAGAAAAGAAAGAAAGAAAGAAAGAAAGAAAGAAAGAAAGAAAGAAAGAAAGAAAGAAAGAAAGAAAGAAAGAAAGAAAGAAAGAAAGAAAGAAAGAAAGAAAGAAAGAAAGAAAGAAAGAAAGAAAGAAAGAAAGAAAGAAAGAAAGAAAGAAAGAAAGAAAGAAAGAAAGAAAATGTACCAACACTGATTTCTTAGTTGCGGGAAATGGGCCACAGTAATGTAAGAAGCCCACAGTAGGGGCCCCTGGGTGAGGGGTGTATGGGAACTCTCTTACTATCTTCACCACTTTTCTATAATTCCAAGACTAAAAGTTGATTTAAAAAACAAAACTGGAAAAATGGGTTTCCTTACTAAGAGGCTTTGAACTCTGACCAATCCACGAAGCAGTCTAGGAAGCCTGAAATCACCCAGAATCGGAGAGAAACACTGTGAGCTCTGAAGCGAAACCTGATTCGCTCTCCTATGTCTCAGCACCGTTGCCTGTGCAGGAGCCTCGTCCACAGAGCAAAAGACAGTGGAGAAGTGCAGGGCTCTTCAGGTGAGGGCGCTGAGTGGTCTTCCTCCAACGCAGTATGCTGGGAGGGTCTCAAGAAATTACTTTACATTGTAAAGACACTCGCCACGCCATCTACCCCGATAAGCCCGCAGTTCAGCCTAAAGTGACTGATAACACGGGCTCCGGAATACCACGCTGCAGCCTCCCGGACCGTGTGGTCGCGTGCCACTGCGCCTCAGCCACCACCCTGGGTCGTCGGGCCTCCCAGGTGTGACCAAGGTGCCTCCTCTAGTCCCTGGACATATCTTCATCACTGCACCCTTCTCGTTGACAGGCCGGCAGCCTCAACCCAGTTGGGATACCTTGTTCATCTCTGTATCCACAGCGCCCAGGGCACAGCACTCAGTAAATGTTTAGTGAATGAGTAAATGAAAGAATGAATCGACCAATGTGCCAAACCTGCAGAGAGGATCAGGAAATGTGATTATGCAAATTGAATATCCAGCTCTTTAAGAAGTCATCTTCCTTCTTTTCCCTTCCCGTCTGGCCCCAATGAGGAACTCGACAAGAGGACATAAAGCCACCTTGGAGCAAGGTTTTGTTTTGCAGCTGAAGTTAAAACGTGCCCTGTCGTCACCGCCCACCAGCTGGGATTCATGTGGGGATTTTAGGACCGCCCATGCGCTTCTGCTTGCAGCATGACACACAAAAATCCCGTAATGATAACGTCAGGGAGTTTTGCATCTTTGAATCATTTCCCAAGCCTCTTTTTCTACAAGACGATGTCTGCCCTCGAAGCAATTGCGTCACATCATCCGGGTGCAAATGTTTATCACCATTTTACTGAGGAGGAGACAGAGTCAGTGATGGCTACCCAAGATGAAGCAAATGTGAGGATCAGAGCTGACCTTTGGACTCCAAATCGAAAGCTTCCTTCCATGTTTCCTTCCTGCTTCGCGTACTGAAGCAGTGAGACCAGTACAGAAACAAGAACCAGCGACTTGGAGCGCGGGCGGGAGTGGCAAGAGGGAAGCCCGCAGAGGAGAGGATCTTGGCTACACAAGTAGAAGAGAAGCTGGTCCAGGAGAAAGATGAGTGCGAGCAGAGGGAGGAAGCGGGAGTTGGCGGGGCCGCTGGGAGATGCGGTACTGAGGCCTGGTGATCAGGACAGCTGTGTGATGACAGTCCTACCTGGAAATACATAGAAGTGTTTTGTTTGTAATCTTGAGTTGTGTGAGCCATCACTGAACAAAGCTGAACTCGGTGCCATAGTACCCTTGACCGGCATATGGCATTAGCAGTCATTTTGCCTAGTGCCACGTTGTTGGGGCACAGCTACTATGCTGCAACAGTTTCAAGGATTTATTAGGAAGGATTTATTAAGAAGAATAGCATCCTCACTATGAAGACAAAAGAAGAGATAAAAAATAGGTTTTTAGACTATTGGAATTCAAAATTGGATAGTTTATTTATTCAACCAGTCCATAAATACTTACTGACCATCTACTATGAGCAAAGACCTGTTCTAAATACCAGACATAGAGCAATGAACAAAGTCGAGTCCCTGTCCTCATGGAATGCATATTTTAGTAGGGAAAAATGAATGATAAACAACATATTTAAAAGTGTCATGGATTAAATTCAATCAGGGAGATTGGGTTAGAGAAGTATGGGAATGGACAGGTCAAGGAATGCTGGTGTTTGTGTTTCGTGGTCAGAAAGATTTCTCAGACACTATTACTTTGATCAGACACCTAGCTAAAGTAGTTCTTTGAGATCTACAAGTTTAAACACATTTTATAAATTTTAAATTGTTTGACTTTTGTTTAAAAGTTTAAAGCTTTTTATTTATTTAATTTAGGGGGCAGTGAATTTTAGCTGCAAGACACAGATTGTCCAGCAGTTTCTAGTAGGAAGGTCCTGCGAACGTGGTCATAGCAAATAGATTGCAACCAGGTTGTATTTTCTCAGACACAGACGAATTCTCATAGAGCTTTATTTCTGCCACATCCAGAAACCCAAGGAGCAGAAATGGGTCTGTTTTGACAAAATGTATATTAAATATGCTATATGTTCCCCCAAGGCCCATGTGTTAAAAGCTTGGTTGCCAGCCTGTGGCACTGCTGGAAGGTGGTGGGCCCTTTAGGAGATAGGTCCCAGTGGGAGGTTTCAGGTAAGCGGGGGCATGCTGTTGAAGGGATTGTGGGACCTCGATCTCTTCTTCCTTCTCTCTCTTTCCCTTCTTGGGCACCATGAGGTGAGCAGTGCATTTCATCACACACTCTCACCATAATGTACTGACTCCCCACAAGCACAAAAGCAACAAGACCAAGTGATCACGTCCTCAAACCTTCAACACTATGAACCAAAATAAATCTTTCCTTTGTGTTTAGTTCTTTACAGAAAATGCAGATCTCCGCTTTGCCTTACTAACGAAGCTGATAGATCCTTTCAATGCTGGGATTTTTAGGATTTTCTGATGAATAATATGTGCCCCTGAACTTACCCCACAGGAAAAACTCCTTCCAATCTGGAGAGTGTGTTTGTCATGCACCATGCTGGAGCCTAACTCTCGTAATTTAAATCCAGCTGCAGCGCATGACAGGACAGCAGCAAAGCAAAGCAAACAAACCAGAGGAGACATAGACCAGCCCGGCCGTCACCCCGATGGCCTGACTCATACCCTCTGTGCCCAGAGAAAGCTGGGCTAGCCGCCCACAAGCCCAACTAAGGACTTTGTGCTGGAATGCCCTGGGAGGGAAGTCAGATCTTACCCCTTAATTACTTAATATCCTCTGAGACTTTACAATTCACCCTCTCTGCTGCTGGCGTGCAAGTCGCACAGCCACCAGCTGGACTTCCTTGTAAACTTCCCCATTTATTGTGTGACTTTGGGCAAAGTGCCTCAGTGTTTCTACCTCCTAGGAGTGTTATTAGGATAAAATGAGAACTTGGTGTATCCCTGGCACACAGTAAGCTCAAAAACACCGTCGGAGATTAGCATTATTTCTGCCCTTCTTGCCTGTACTATTTCAGTGTTCTCTTAACCGGGTTCCTGCCTCTAGTCCTCCTCTAAATCCATCCCATGCAAGTTGCCAAAGTGACTTTCGGCCCACAGGTCTGATTCTAAAGTCCTATAGGGATTCCTCATTTCCCTCAGGATAAATCCAGACTCAGGTGCGTGGCATGAAAAACTGTTTGTCAGCAGATACCTCTGCACCTGTGCCTACAATGTCCTTTCCTCAGCCTAGAATATTCTTTCTCACCTTGTCCCCTGGAAAACTCCTACTCGTCCCTTCAGATGCAACTGAGGCATCATTTCCTTCAGCCTCATCCTGCCCCCCAACCAGCTAAGCATCCTTTTGTTCACTTCCAGTAGAGTATTCAGGTTCAACTTTAAGAAAGCACTCAGTACCTTGTTTCCTGCTTTCTTCCCCTCTAGACTGTTTAGCCACCGGAGTGAGGCCAGTTTTGAGGACTAGAGAGAATGATAACCCCGTCTCAATAAGAGTGCTTTACTGTGGTTTTCCTTTGCTTTGGTCAACTGGTAGTGCAGAAAATATTTACGATGCAATGCTAGCCTATGCTACACTCCACTAAGGATTTCAGACTTTATTCTGAGGAAAGAGAACTCATAAGAAGGTG
The DNA here is from genome assembly GCA_004026905.1 of Hystrix cristata. NCBI lineage: Eukaryota > Metazoa > Chordata > Mammalia > Rodentia > Hystricidae > Hystrix > Hystrix cristata. The sequence continues at coordinate 2,017 of PVJO010003750.1, read as the reverse complement.
AGTAAAGTGATTAGTTCTGCTCATACTACTTGGGTGGTCCAAAACTGATTGTTGTTGAATGCAGTGGTGTATGCCTATAGTCCCACTTACCTGGGAAGCTGAGGCAGGAGGATCGCAAGTTCAAGTTAGCCTGGACAACTTAGTGAGAGCTCATCTCAAATATTTTTTAAAATCTTAAAAGAACTGGGGATCTATCTAGCAGTGAGGTCCTAGTATGAAGAAGGAGAAAGTAAAAGAGAAGAGGAAGAGGAAGAGGGGGAGGGAGAGGAAGAAGAGGAAGAGGTTCTAAGAACAAGGGTAGAGGCAAGAGATGAGTTTGATGAGAGTAAGAAGTTGCCAGGTTTCCCTCTGCCAAAAGACAAAGGTCACAGAGCTGAGGGAAATCGAGGCAGAGGTGACAGACAAGCCCAAGAGCCAATCAGATTCCAAGGGTCGACCCAAGGGAAAAACCTCAATAAAAAGGGGCTGCGATGAAGGGTCCAGGATTATTTCGCTTTCGCATGCTCCCTACTCGTCGAGTAGCTATCTATCATCTCCCTTTCCCCTCTTTTTTCCCCACTTTTAAATAAATTGTCCTCTAAATAAATTGTCTTCTCCTAATTAAAAAAAAAAAAAGAAGTTGCCAGGTTTAAAAAGATACCCTAAACTAGGGCTATCTCCACTGGATTGGTGAGAAGTGAAGAGATTTGAGACCGTAATGAGGCAGAGCTAGCAGGGCATGATGACTGATGAGAAAGTAAAAACAAGGAGTTGGCTGGAGATAATACTAATGCAGGTAATCTAGAAAGAGTAGAAGTCTATACAAAGATATACATTTCATGTAAAATACACACAAAATTAAGACTACATAATGACGCAAGCAGACAGGGCATTCCTGGGTTTCCAGAGAGAATACCCAGTGTTCAGGAGTCTCAGCAGAATGTAGACGGTCCAGAAGTGAGAGCTTGCCCAGATGAATTAGATATGAGAGATGAAGGAAAGAAAAGAGTCAAGGGGTATTCCCAGGCTTTGCAGCATGAGCAGCCAGATGAATTATGGCATCATTTACACAAATGGAAGAAAACATTCAAGGAAAAGCAGTCTTAGAAATTGGGAGAATGATGAAAAGTTAAGTTTAGGTATGATAAGTCTGATTTTCCTATCACTGCCATGGAGCAATGATACATAGTTGGTTACATGCGTCTGGCAAATAGGACAGAGGTCAGGACTAAGATTCAGATCCGGACTACAGAATGAATTTAAAGTCAGAACTAGATAAGACTCCCTTGAAAGTGGATGTAGCTAAAGCAAGGAAGTGTTCAAGGCCTGGGGCTCAAGCAATTTCAACATTTAAAAGGCAAGAAGCCAACAAAGCAAATTTTCACATCCTTTACAAAGTCATGTCTTTTCTCAGTGGCATCTAGAATGTGAGGTTTCCAGGAAAACCACAAGATACATGTCACAAATGTGCTCCTGAAGAGCCAGAGCCTATGCCTAGCAAGGCCACATTCCTACCTGAGTTGGTGTTAGAAGTGTTCTGAACTTTGCCACTGTAGTGGACAGATCGTAACATCTCATTGTGGTTTTAATTTGCATTTTCCTAATGACATAATGTGGAGCATTCATTCATATTCTTATTACTATCCATATATCTTCTTCAGTGAGGTTTGTTATGATCTTTGGCCCATTTTTTAATCGGGTTGGGTTTTTTTCCCTTATTGTTGAGTTTTAAGAGATCTTTGCATTATTTACATGATTTTGGATAGAAGTATGTTATCCAAAATCATTTGCAAATGCTTTCTCCTAGTCTGTAGCTTGTCTTCTCAGTCTCTTGACATGATCTTTCGTAGAGCAGAGGTTTTTAGTTGTAACGAAGTCTATCAATTATTTTTTCATGGGTCATGCCTTTGATGGTCTATCTAACTTTAGATTTAGGCACTTTTGAGTTTTATGTATGTTTTATGTTTATGTGTTTCTGTAATCCATTTGAGTTCATTTCTGTTAAATGCATAAGATCCATGCCTAGATTTACTTTTTT
>PVJO010003749.1:37947-118740 GCA_004026905.1 Hystrix cristata | reverse complement strand
GCCACTGTGGAAATCAATATGGAGATTCCTCAAAAAACTACAACTGGAGGTTCCATTTGACCCAGCTATTCCTCTACTGGGGATCTTCCCAGAAGAATTAAAATCATCATACCACAAGGACGTATGCACCACCATGTTCATAGCAACACAATTTGTAATAGCTAAGTCTTGGAAACAACCTAAATGCCCAACAACCAACAAGTGGCTGAAGAAGATGTGGTTTTTCTACATAATGGAGTACTACACTGCCATAAAAAAGGATAAACTAGAGTCATTCATATATAAATGGATGTTTCTTGAGAACATACTCTTAAGTGAAATAAATCGGACACTCATGAGCACACATCAAATTATTTCTCTGATATAAGAGACCATAACTGTAAATAAGGACAAAGAGGTGTAATAGATATTATATAAAAGGAGGATGGTGTGCAGAGGAGAGGAGTGCTAGAAAGAAAGAAGGGGAAAAGCAGAAAGGCAACAGGGGAAAGAGAGGGGAAAGGGAAAATATGGAAAATGATGAACGAACCTGCTGTAAATAGGGAGGGAGGGAACAGAAGGGAGGGGCGGGGGAGAGAGGGAGAACCAAGATGTACCATGTATAGGTACAGAATAAATGTAATGAATGTGACCATTGTATGTAGAATGTGCCAATACATGCTCTTGGTTTAAAATAAATTTAAAAAAATTAAGATTGCTTTTCATTACAGTGAAATCCTAGGGACTATTTTCATGTTTCTAATAAGCTACCTCAGTAAAATCAAATGGGTTTGTTAGAACCATGGAGACAAAAATCTTTCTTTGATACTATATTCATTACGCTTCTTACAAATTATTTCAAGTCTTGCTTTGTATTTTCCTACTTCATTCAGCTGTTTGTATCAAAATTCCTCATACTCAAATACCACGAAGTGAACAGTTTGCGGTTTATTTTTTAAACAGCACATAACTATTATGGATTGGATTTGAAATGCCCTCTCACCCAAGTGCCCTGCGTTCAGAGGTGAGGCTGCCGGAAGGAGACTGGGTCAGGTGGGCTCTAAATTTAGTGGTGGATTAATCCATTGATTAGACCCTAATTTGATGGTGTTATTGGGAGGTCATGGAAACTCAGCAGGTGAGGCCTAGGTGGAGGGTGGTCTTGGGGGTGCGATCTTGGGACTACCTCTAGTCCTGTCTGTCCTCTCTGGATCTTTCCCTCTTCTGTTTGCTCCTGGCTGCCAGGAAGTGAGCAGCTTTTCCTGCCACTTCAGTCTGTCTTGATCTGCTACCTCATCTCAGGGCCAGAAGTAATGCAACCAGCCCACCAGGGGCTGAAACCATGAACCAAAATAAATCTTCCTCCTTTAAGTTGCTTTTCTCAGGTATTTGTTCACATCAACAAAAAAATTAACTAACCCAAATATATAACACCCTGACATCTGTTCGTTAAGTTTCTGGCCTTTGAATGTCAAAGGAGCCTCTATCCTGAGGCCACAAGAGATTAGATTTTCAAGAAATTTATCTGAATTACTTAAAATATATACATAAACGGTATGTTAAATAAAGTTCAGAAAATCGGCCCACATGGAAACAAAATAACATAAATATCTCAAAAAGAGAAACATGAAATAAATATTAATTTCTCTCTAAAAAAATTAATGTTAGTTAAATAGAAATTATGAAGCAAATCACTTGGACCTAAAGTTATTTTATTTATGTACTTCGCAATAAATCACCTTCTCTTACTGAGAAAAAGCCAAGCAATAAAGAACATGTACAACCCAGTGAGCTAAGTGAAGAACTGCTTGTCTTGCTGCCTGATGAGGCTGACAGAAGGGTTTCAAGTCTGATCACACTCAACTGTGTTGCTACCACGTTCCCATCATGACTGCCACTTAGCACAGACAGAAGGCTTCCCGGGCTGACAAATGTTTTCTTCTCCACCGTGCTGGCCCACCTGCGCTCTTAAGAAACATGCCTGCATATTGGGAAAATCCACAAAGCACGGTCAGTGTGGGAGCCAGCTCACAAATTATACTTATTAATCAGTTCAGGTGAGTCAAACTGGAATGAATTTAGAGGCTTCTTGTTTATGTTCTTTCTGCTAAGAACTACATTCTCTATTTTTCTACTCAGTGAAAACCGCAGGAAAATCCTTGGCGTCTGAGAGAACGTCAACCTGCTAACTTCCATCGACTTAAATTTTAATAAGACAACATCAGTTTTCAACAACGTTTAAACCTGAAACATAACTCAAAACTCTGCTTAGTTGGTTCTCCTCCACAACAATCAGCAAATCAATGTGCCTATTAGTGTGCGCTGACAATTTTCTGGTCAACGAAACAATTACAGATGTCTAGTCACTACAATGTAGATTTTTAATGATGAACTAAAAATATAGAATGATTTTGAACTGAATTCATCTTCTAATCACGGCACTAATCTAAAGTTTACCATTTCTTACCTTGACTCTTTTATTTCTGCATATTCCTGACATCTTTATGCTGACCCCCAACTTCTCTCAGGTTCACTCTGTCTGCCAAACAGGTATGATTTTGATATAAGCAAAGGAAAACTAGAGTTTGTGTAAATTGAATGTAGTTTATATTATATTTAAATATAATTAATATGCTACAAATAAAATGTTTTTAAAACTATTAAATCTAGATAGGAATTAAATTGGCTTCTTATATAAATATAGATAAATTTAAAATAATCTATAAAATATGCAATATATTTTGGCTTTAATCACATTAAAACATACTAATTGATAAAAATCCAAATGTTTAGCCAGGCATGGTGATGTACACCTGTAATCCTAGAACTCTGGGAGAAGGAGGCTGAGGCAGGAGGATCACAAGTTCAAGCCTAGTCTGGGTAACATAGTAAACTCCAGTCTCAAATTGCAAAACAATAATTAAAAGGTAGGGAATATAGCTCAGTGGGAAGGTCCTGGGTTCAATCTCCAGTACCATATAAAATAAAAAACAAGTGCTTTAATTTCTTCAGTTTTACCAGTACAACGATTTATAGTAAGAAAGATTAAATGCTATAAATTTGAAGGCTAAATTATTTTCACCTAATGATAGCCACTTCTGGAACTTCATTAGTGTGTTCATTAGGAAACACCTGATTGGTTTGATCAGAAGAACTCTGCCATTTTGACTGCGAACAAGGTTTCAGGAGGCAAACTATGGAACTGGGTGTATCTGGCATATGCTGAGCTTTTTGGAAAAAGTAGTGCAATTTTCTTCGAAATACGGGATTGAGATGCAACTCATAATATAAAGGTGGACTTGGGTCTGTGTAAGACCGTACGTTTTCATATATTTTGATGGGGGTTCTCTTAGCTCTTTGGAAGCCATGAGATACTCAATTCATGTTTGTGATCTCACACAGAATATAGGAACATTGTCTGAGTTCAGAGAAAAAAACTGTATGTGTGTTTAGACTTTCCTTAATTATTAAGGTCAATTAATAGGGATCAAAAGAGGCTCTGAGGTTTTCTTCCCTCCTCCTCGCCCTTACTTCCTTCACCTTATTTTTGATGAAGTGGCTTCATCAAAAGTAGGTGGGCCTCATATAAGTTATTAGAAGGTCAATTTAAAAAGTTATACTTCTTTATTCTCCAAAACATTTCCAATATAAAGGTTTCTCATAGTCATATATTAGAATTTCCTTCAACTATATTAAATTTTACCATTTATAAATCTTTTACCCTGAAAAGCACTACATAGCTTTGCGAATGTCCCTCGTTTCCTTAAGAAGCAAACGTCTTCAAGCAAACAGGATGTATCGTACTTATTTGAGACTTCCCGGGACTCTTGCTGATGAATGTTCACAATTCCAGGCAAAGTTAACAAAAGAGGAGGCTGCTCCTTGAGACGAACGTAAATGCTAGAGAGCAAGCTGAAAACAAATGGGGGGAGGGGGGTGCTTCAGTGCAATGACATCTAGAATTCTCTACCAGACAGCAAAACTGCAGCTGTCGCAGGCTAGTCCGCAAACCCTAACGGTACCGTGGCTAATCCAAGGGGAAACGTACTGTTCACTGGCCCGAGTTTGATGACTACTTGAAACGATATTCTGAAAATCACGTATGTGTATTGAAGAAAAAGGTGGGTAGGAAGAACAAGGTAAAAATGCAAGATTAACATTCCTTCGAAAATAATGTGCACTTTCCCATAGGATTTAAATATTATCTCTCAAGAGCAATAGTGTAAATCACACCAGTAAAACTTTATAACACAGGTAAGAGTTCCTAATACTTCTGGACTTCCTAAAATTTCTGTTTCTCTTGCTCATGGTCTAAATAAAATAATGTTTCAGGTTTCTTAACTATTCAGTAGGGATGATATCAGCACCTTCCTCACCTTTTTTTATGAGGAATAAGTGACTAATACATGCAACATAATTAGAATAATGGCAGATATGAACCATCCAGTAAAAATATTATCAGCTAAACACATTCAAGTTGCTCCTAAATACTTCCATTCTGTCTTCTGTTCAGAAAATGTAGAATTGCTTTTCCTCGCCCCTTTGATTTTCAGTGATTGGTTTTGGAGATGGGAAGGAAGACTCTGTCGTGAGCAACGAGAGTATTTCCTGGGTGATGGTGTGCTGTAAGACTGCTGAGGGAGAAGCTGGGAGATGGCAAGTTCAGTTCTGGACACAGCATGTTGTACCGAATGCAGACAACCACATGGTTGTCCACATATCTAATATGCACTTGGCTATATAAGCCGGAGGCTGGAGGGAGATTTGGGGTCACCAGTTTGTTACCTGACTGCTGGGATCGGTTATAAAAAAATATCACCCACGGAGAGTTCACAGGGATACGTTCCAATGTGTGAGGGTCAAATTCTGAGAAACTTCATAACTTGGAAGTTAACCACAGAGGGCGGAAAAGAAAAAGATTTAAAAGATAGAGCCAAGGTAGGAAGAAACCCCACAGAAACCAGAAACACCGGATTCAGCACTGAAAATAAAGTTGATGAATTCTCTTAGCCACAGAAAATACTCAGTTACTACCTAGAAAAACAGTACCATTCAATGAACATGCATACTCATAAACTTGTTTTTATAAAAGTTTGTTTTTCTTAAAGATATTCATAAGAAAACAATGTTGACTTTTAATATGGCACCGTTTAAAGTATGCAATCCCCAGGCTGGACTACAATGCCTAGTCCTTCATTATAGAAACAAACTGTAACACAAGGAGGAGGGCCGAAGAAAGAGATTAGTACCAGTGAGATAGGTTTTGTGGCAACTACTTTGAGACTGAATGCATGTAGCTCTCAAATTTCTTGTCTGGTACCCAAAAAACCTAAATCATTTTGTGCTGAATGGATACAGACACATTTTTTCACCCCTCTAAGTCTGACTGTGAAGATGATATGAATCTTCTAGACAAAACAGCAGACTGTCCATGAACCAGCGCTCCGAAGGGCACCTCTCTGTAGGTTTTAGTCACAAGTCAGCACCTCGAATGTGAAGAAAATGCTAAAGTAAATGCACAAACTCTGCATTTATGATACAATTTTTTTTTAGTATTTATAACTTGTGTTTTATTATTTGAAACCTATTTTATTTGCCATCCCATGGATTTATTTGGTCACGCTCTCAAATAAAATGGAATATGTGGCACTCAAAACACCGATTTTTCAAATATTCAGCAAACATCTTGAAACTAGAGAGGCAAAATCAATTACGAATTTATATTCTGTTTATAAACCTATCAAATAACCTGTGCCACTGGCCAGAACACCACCAGGTCTATAAAACTCTGGTGTTTACTAATTATGCATGAAACTATTGTCAGGGTTACACATGGCAGATGCATCAGAATGTGTGTTATGGTTTAAAGCATTTTGGGTAATACCAACCTTATTTGCCGGGGCTGATATCAGAAGCCAGGTTCATCTGACTTTCAGTTTTATAGATGAAAAAATGAAACTTGGGTTAAGCCCCTTATCCAGACCTGCCCAACTAGAAAATCTAGGCACAAAGAAGCAAAGATGAGAACCTACGACGTTTATGTTAAAAAGCAGTGTTTATTTCGCCGGAGTGTCATGGAGGTCAGATTTTAACAAACTCATGATTGGGGGGGTGTCACGAAATCACTCATTTCTTAATTATAAAACATTTTCAAAAATGTTTTAGATGAGCTCCACTCATGCCATGTGCCAGGTCCAGGGCTTCAAACCAGATCTTGGTCTCAGAGAGGAGACAAGACATGACAGGCTTAGCAAAGGTGAGACACGACCAGAGCTGAGAATTGTGTGCAGTGAAAACTGGTTTTTCTTTCCATAAGCTCAAAGTCCTGTTTCTTTTTGAGTCAGGGTTATTTCGTGCACTTTGGAGAATAAAAGGCAGCAGGGAGAATAAACTAGGGATGCCCTGCTTGCTACTAAAGCACTCAAAAACATTCCAGACTCGTTCATTAATTATCAGTGTACTGTGAGCAGAAAACTGCTGGAATGGACATGTGAACCAATGGCAACTATTCAGTATCCCAGAAGTCTGTACGCTGGATGTGAAAACTCTAGCTTGACATCAGCCATCGTATGTATGTTGACACCACAGAAATTGGCAAACATCGCAGCTTTCTTCCCTCATCCTGGGGCAGCTAGTTTACTATCTCACCACAGTTCCCAATACATCCATAAATCTAACGCCCAACGAACACCCATTCTCTCTTCACCTGTCGTTCATACGGGGTCTTGAAGGGGGGACGGGGAGAGGCTTCCCCCGGGGACCGCGAGGAAGCTGATGCTCATTTTCTTTGCAAACCTGGTATTGGCTTGCATACTTTTTGGTCATGTGAACCAGTATTTTCTGGGAGAATAAGGGAGGAAAGTAAAACACGATGTTTTTGTGTTTTTTTTGCCCCAGAGAAAACATGGCTGACTGGATGGACCTGCGTTTGCTGGAGCATTTCCAGGCACTGGAGAGAGAATGAAAACCAGCTCTGCTAAAGGAAGTGCATCCAATGGTGCCTCCCCTGATCGGCGTCTAGTTTTTAACAAACGTCAGTCTTCTACCTCTGCTGTCTGTAACAGGTAGTGCGCTCCCAAGCAGGAATGGCCACTCATTCGCTCACATGGGAAATAAGCTCAACTACACGACTTCTAGTGGAGTCTTATCCTCGAGTAACTGTGTGATACGGATTAACTTACGCGAAGTTCCTAATTTAAGTAGCTCCTAGTTTAAGCGGTATCTAAGGATCGTCCCATTTACAAATAGTTAATAGTCTGATCAAGAATGTTTACTGAACTACATGATATACAGCAATATCGAGTCTTTTTGAGGGGGAGAATAGGGGTGCTGGGGATCAAGCTCAGAGCCTTGCCATTGGTAGGCAAGTTCTCTTCCTCTGAGCTAAATCCTTAGTCTCTCGAGTCATTTTAAGAGATTAAAAATTACAAAAATTTATAGACATATATACACACAAATATAATTGCATCTATGCTGAATAAACAAATCCTGTTATTAAGTAATTTATATTAATTTATGGAGGCAGGATTAAAGAGCACAAAACAATTCAGCTATCGTATTTAAATTATAGACTCTATATTCAAATAAGAGATTGGTAGAAGAGGATGAAGCTCAGTGATGGTAGCAGAATTGGCACCAGCTCTTAAGAAGTGCACGAGGTATTTTTTTGTTTGTTTCTTCAAGATTTAGGGAAGGTTTTTTTGTTTGTTTCTTGTTTTTTGTTTTGGTGCTGTGGGGATCGAACTCAGAACCTTGCACTTGCTAGGCAAGTGCTCTGCCACTGAGCTAAATCCCCAGCCCCAGAAGGGAATTTTAAGTGAGAAAACAGAAACTACAAGATAAAGAGGAGAATATGAGCATGACAGGTCAGGACAATGGGCCATTAGAAGGCCTGATGAGGCCCTAGTAGGGAAGGATCATGCGGAGCAAAGAGAACGGTCTACCTCTCTAGAAGTACATTTTTAGCTTCCTACTTCTGGAATATGTCTTATAAAATGATTAAAGAAACCAGCAGTCACTGAATCCTCCACCAATACACGAATGCAGCCTCTTCCCTGTCAAGGAACTCTGGGGAGAAGGAAGACAAGTGTTTGGAAGACTGCTGGTGAATGAGGTAACAAAATTAAAGACTGAAGATACCCTAGCAAAGAAAAAGAGCTCACACTGGGCTCAGGCAAGGGAAAAAAGAAAGATGATTTCAGATAGTGTTTAAAAATTATACACCTAGGATTTTCTAAAGTTTAATGTTTTACGAGTAATGCGTTACTAGAACTGTTCCTCCAAATAAGCTAGAAAAGTGAATTTGAAACTGCATTCATTGGATCTGCATAAATATGATTTTTAACTATGATTATAAACTGTCTCCGAAATTTTGCTAAGTTCTACCAGACATAACTTGTAACTTTATACTTAATACTCATTCTAAAAGTACTAATGCCTATAGGCATTGAGTCTCAAAAACACATTGTTGCTTCTCTACTTAGAAATCCTTATGATTCAAATACAAACAGTTTTAACAGATTGTATTTTATGTGTGTGTCTTTTTATGACACAAGCAACCACAATGAAATGTGCAAAAACTCTACCCTCAGTGATTTGCATTCTTATATCCCATTATAGAGTTTCCTATTTGAATTTCCATCTGGTCTCTAATATCTTTGTGTTTATTATTGCTTTAATGAGATAATCTTGTTTTACATACTTAGATGTCATTACTATTTGGCAAAAGCAATCTTTAGCCCGATTTTACTCACGTAAATACCTTAGACTTAACCTCGGAGTTTAATACAGTCTGACGGTAGATACTTTTAAATTAGTAAAATGGAAAGAAAAACTATTGAAGGTAAAGTCTAAGTAAAGGTTAGCCTTTTATCTTTCACAATCATAACAGACTGTTCCCTTTACAAGATTAATCTTTATCTACATACCATGTCACTAAAGATTTACCAAGATGGACAAATGTATTGGTGTATCTCAGACTGAATGAAAAATTGAAAGAGTTAAATAGAATCCCTGCAGGTTTTCCACTGATGGGAACTAGCAGGACTTAGGTTAATAATTCAGGTCTCATTTAACAGCCATAAAGGCTATCTTTAATCAGTGCTGTCAACTAAAATGTGTTTATTCAAATGTATCCATACTCATGTAGCTGTGTGATGTTTGAAAACCATTCCTGAAACTCAGACAGAAAGAGCTATTTGAGGAGAAATCATGGTCCCTGTCCACTTAAGGTTTATTCACCAATAAGCAAACTTCACTGTAGGGTTAGACTCCCGACACATTTTTCTCTAATTTTGAAACCAAGACTTTTCAAGCAGAATGCAGACTTTTCTGACTTCTCAGCATGAGAAAGCAAATTGACGATGAACAGGAAGTGATTAGATATGTACTTCGTTGTTTATCTTAATGAACACACAGAGCTTTTTGGTGTGCTGGGCATTCTTGTAAGTTTTACACATGTTAATTCATTTCATCCTAGATGTCATACAGCCCATCTGGGACTTAATGGGAGAGTGTATTTAGAAGAAGAAGTTTAATGAAGCGTCTCTCAATAGGAGCCCTCCATGTTTTGTTAAGTGTGTCTTTAATAATACTAACAACAACGGCCATGTGCTGAGCACCTCCACGGTGGTCAGCCATCTCCACGCGTGTTAACTCGCCCTCACCTCACCCTTTACATGGGCCTTAGTAACTTCCAGAAAGGGGTGAGCCTTCGGCCTCACATACAGTGATGACCACGACCAGGAGCAAGACTCCAAAATGCAGACATTCACTTTGACTCTCTAGTAGTAACTCTTTACTCTCTAAACACATTTTTTTTCTTTCTAGCACTGCCAATATTCCACTTTTCAAGAAAAAACTGGAATCAAGCTCCTTCTTTTACAAATATCTTTCTAATCCGTCTCTTCTCCTTCCCTGCTATCAGCACAACAGTTTAAGTACTCATCACCTCTTACTTGTCCTTCTACAAAAGACTATTAACTCCCCTTTTCAGTCCACTCTCAACACTGCAAAAAGTTAATCTTTAGAAAAAACATAACTCTGTTCACCTCACTGCCCTGCTTAAGGTGCCTAGAAGCAACACGCCCCCGCCCCACTTCTGAATAAAACTTTACAGAGAGCAGCTGACGAGATGGACACTGCCGGCCAATCGGCCTCCTTTCTCCTCATAAGACTCCACACTGCTCCCTGCAACAGACAATACTGTGAGCACACACACTCTCTCTCTATCACACGCACGCCTTATGTTAGATGACCTCCTGTCGCTTCAGGCCTGTCATTTCACTGCCTTTGTATTTCTCCAAGTCATCAGGTCTCGGCCAGCATGGCTTTTGTCTCCTTTCTCGAATTCCTACTTGTCCTTCAACGTTTACTGAGAGGCTACCTTCCCACGGAACAATCTGCACACGTCTCTGGCTCAGGTCAGCGGCCTGGCCTCTGTTCCCATAGACCACTCATCCCGATTTGTCCCTGTCTCCACCCATCACTACAGTTTACCTTCATTTTCATGTGAGAGCACCCACCAAGCCAGACACATGGCACGAATCACACCCATGATCTGCATCATCAGGGTCTCGGGGCCGCACTGAGAACAGGTCTGCAAGAGACGGAGAACTTGTATGTGTTTGTGCCTTAGCTGTTTCTCCTGATCTCTCGTCATCGGCTGCTGCTCTCAGCTGTATCTTCTGGTATCTTCTGTGCTTGGCTCCCGGCATTTACCCATGAACTCAGTATGGATTTTTTGCCCAAGTCCTGATAGCCTATATCACAGATTAAACACTGTGCTCACTCGTCGCTTCCAGTATTGAGCGGCCGTCACAGGTTTTCTCTTATATCAATCCTGCTTCCAGCCAGGTGAGCACAGTATTTTCAGGACTCTTCTTTCGGATCACAAGCCTAGAAACCATCAAGCTTCAAACAGAACTCTCCAAGGTACTAACACCTAGCTGGGCAAATTCAGCCCTAAAGGGGAAGAGGGTTTTCACAAGAATGACCTCATGCTAAGTATCCATTGCTACAGAAAGGTCATTTCTGCTAAACATATATCACCACAGAGTAAGTGCATTTTATTTTTGAACCTCGTGGGAGGTCAAATCACACACACATTTTACAAAAGGTCATCAGAGAGATTAGTAACTAGTCCAGATTTACAGAGCTGGACAGTCATCGGCATCAGCGTGCCGGCTCATTCTGAATCCTACACGTGCCTGGTACAATCCTGCTTGACTCCAAGCAGCAAGCAACCTGGAGGTTTCCCAGTCTCTGCACAGCTGCACATAAGAATCCGTGTTTGTGGAGAGAGAGCCGATAAGGGATTTCAAATGAACCGACTTCACCTTCTCCAAGTATGCGACTTGAATTTAACCTTGGAGCTTAATGTGGTCTGCCAAGAGATGTGACTTTTGCCCTATTCTTAGAAAAACGAACTATGACGTAACACGGAAGAAGCAAGTTTAGTCTCTGGAGTATTATTTGTCCATTATTACGTATGACAATGCCAAGCTTACTCCTGGGGGTGGGGGGGTCCCAAAGGCTTTATAGCATCATACTGATGAATGAATCATGGTGATCAAAGGAAGATGGGAGTCGGGACCTTACTCAGCAGACGGAGATGCTCATAAATCACAGAATACTGCTACTGATAGAATAATCTCATGCCACGTAGCACAAAGACTCATGCAGTTCTTGAAAGGGATAAAACCGTGAGACAGTCACGCGATTTCAAATGATAGGTAATCCCTCTAAACATGTAATTTCAGAGTTTCATTCATGTTACACAAACTGGTAAGTTTTATGAAAGAAATCTGAGTAAAAGCCTGAATTAATTGGCATTGCTAGTATCATCTAGAAAGTACTCGCACCACAAGTTTAACACATTCATGAGGGATTCCTAATTTATGTGTCTTGCAGCTCACTGTCTTGAACCACTGGTGGTCGCTGCATGGCAGTCGCTGCCTGACTGTCATAACAGGAGAGTTTTATTAATACTTTTTAATAAAAAGACCCATAAAAGTGATAACGTCCATTTGTACCACCAGCAGTACAAGCTGCCCAGTGGGACAATCATGCATATACCACCGGTTGTGCACATTGGCCGAAACATGTTAAAGCAGATTTAATAAATGTTTGACACTGTAGGTCTAAGGATAGAATTAACTGAGCAATTGAAAGTACAGGTAAATCATTACAAACCCTCTAAATGTAACCTAACATGTGATCATAACAATATTAAACACTTATTGGACTTTGCAGCATGAAGGATGGTCAATGATAGAAAATTCACTGGAAACGTGCCCGTGGAACCTTCATTTCTTTGAAGGTTGTGTGTGTAGTTGAATGAGACTCAACCAAGACTGCATTCCCTCACTGGCTACTGTTGGCCAGGACTGTGCTAGCACTGAGGGTGATCACGCGCCCCTAGAAGGTCTCTGACTAGCAGAGGTGTTGGAAATAGTTTCAGAAGAGTGCAGGTTCCAGGGAGCAGGGGGTGTTATTACCTGAAAAGTGTGATCTGTGTGAAGTTTTGTTCTTTCATTTGTAAAGCAGAAGCTGGAATGGAATGGGTGGATTAGATCATCTCTGTAATCTGTTTCTGCCCTGTAATTTCATCCATGTCATTATATGTGCCAGATTAGCACTATTTGGTTCACTTTTCTTCTTTTTCATCTCCTACAGCCATGTGTTCTGATACCCTTGGAAATACTGTGCTGGAAAAGTCTCCACAATGGAAAAGTGACTACAGGGTCTTCTGGGCTTTCCCACCAAGCCCTTTCCTAAATGCTTTGCAGGACACTGTTGCTTTCGAATATCAAATAAGAGAAAGACACAAAATTATAGTCAATCAGCTTTACTTTATTAAGTTCTTGGGAAAGTTAGATAGAAGAGAGGGTCTGTACTGAAGGAAATGGTTTTCCATATCAAAAAGCAGTTCTTAATTACCTGAAGTCATGGAGAGCAGTGGTGTGTATAATCCAAAATGGTGGCTATCCACACACTATTTGTGTTTGACTTCAGAATGTATTTTTGAACTTGCACTTGAATAGAAGTATGGGGACCCAACACTTGAGGGGTCCTAAGCTTACTATCTTTCCTATACACACTAGTCTACAGAGAGAATGGGCCACTGCACACCGGAATTCTAAAACTGTCCTCCACCCAGATGGCAAGTCAAATTAAAGTTAGAAGTAGTGGAAATGTGGTAATGTCAACCAAAATAGCTAAGCAGGGCATCCCCAACAGAATTCCAAGCAAGATCCTAAATGACACAGACTCTAGGTAAATATTGCTTGTTTGCACGTGGTTATCTGTGAATCACGTTCCCAGTTGCACTGAATCATCGCAGGTAGACAGAACATGCACCATTGCGAACTGATGGCAGAGGAGATGAGTCTGCTCTAAGTGTCTGTCTCCCCTGCTGCATTGCAGCCTGGCATGATGAGGAAGCCACTGCAGGGTGCCTTTAGAAGCTGTTTCCAAACAAATTTAGACTTGTCTTATACATGACGAGAGCTATTTATAAAGATTGTATAACAAATAGCTTAAAATAGACACCTCTGTCAATTGCATTTATAGTGAAAAGACCTAACACAAGAAGACGATGATTCTCAGCCCGTGCTAAGGCTGCAGTATCTTTCCATCTCCATCAACTAAGCCAACTGGGAAGGGAGGCATGACAAAGCTCACCAAGATAGGTTCAGGGACATTTGAATGGAAACCTGAACAAGAATTAGAATTTCATCAAAATACACAGAACAGGAAAGGCAGGCAGATGTATTTTAGCTGGAAAGGCCAGAATCCAGCAATTATATGGAAAGACAAGATATACATTTAGAAATTATGGGTGCTGACAGTACATGGAGATCTTTAATACCTCTTACTGTGGTCATGGATAGAAAGCAAAAAGAAAGATTCAAAGAATTTTTAAAAAAGCAGAAGAAAATACACAGAAAACCACATAAAGAGAAAAAGAATTTAAATCTTCCATCCCTCTAAAACAAACAGAAAGCAAAAATAAAGGACAAAATCAAAATAATTTTAGTGTGAGTACTGTGAAACCTATCAGCAATTTTCTACCTGTGTTGGCCTAAAGAAGATGGGTCACTGAAAAGGAATGTAAATTAGGCCATATCCCCAGGGCAGGTGAGATTAGCATGGAGTAACTGTGCTGCAGAGGGAGAATCTAGCATTGCAGCAACCTAAGAAAGGAGTTTCCAGCAGAAAAGAAAAACATTAAAGTGCAATCTGAAAGACTGAAAATTACGTTATTTTAATTTTTTTCCAAAAAGTGTGCTTTTTTGAAATATAAGACTATGTTTGAGAACTTGTGATTTTCTTATTTCCTAAGTGTGAACTGCACTCAGCGATTACTGGTGATGTGGCAATTTGAAACTTTAAATTTTGTTTCTTATTTTACTCCCAATGTATAAAGTCATCCTGGGCAGAATACTTGGTAGGCTGATTGCTGCTTCAGTCAGTCACTCACTCACTCTATGTACCAGCCATCGCTCTTGTTTCAGGAGTGATGGAAACACATGGGGCAGGGTCACAATCTTGGTGTGTTCGTTGGCACCCACGTGGTGGGGACAGCTGTGACATTAGCGACAGGCACATATTGATTCGAACTATGTATAAGTGGAGACGGCATAAACAGAGATGATCATTTCTACGTGTGATGCACTACATCAAGGAATTCCTTAGTGGACACTCATTCATACAGAATCTCTGTGTATCAAAATTATTTGCCAATTGTCTTTTTTCAGAAAGAAGTCAAAACCCTCATGAAACATTTAAAAAATGTTTAAATATTTTTAAAAAACAGGTAACACAGTTTGCAAACAGAAATCTTCAAAAATGTGTAGTACCTGTTTTCACCTGTCATCAAAATACACATACATACATGTCATTTTTCATTACTCCTACTATTTGCTTTTCTTCAACAGCATCAGGATAAAAACTAGTGCGTTTAATCCACATGCACTTTGTTCACAAGAAGGTGTGGAGAAGTTCACGGGAGAGAGATGTGCATCTGAAGCATCTTCCGGCACACATTCTTAGCTGCTTTTCTTATTTTCACTTTAGAAATAGTCATTCTACCAAAATGATCCATGTGTACAATAAGCAAGTCTAGAATTCAGTCTGTCTTCTCCTTGTGCTTCTTTGTTTTCTGTCATTTCAGCTTTGGTGAACAAACTATATGACTGCAACCTTCTCCCTTTCTTTCCCCTCTCGAGAAAAGCTTCCCATGTGGTAAACAAGGCACGGTCCTGTGCTGTGTGCTGTGTGCTGGGGGCTGGGGGCTGGGGGCGTGGAGAGAGAGAGAAAGGGAAAAAGAAACGGCAGTAGTGTGTAAACATGCGTACTGTAGATGGACACACTTGAAAGCGCGGTCCTCCAGACGCTCATCGACAGAGAAATACAAGCGAACAGGAAGTGGAGAAACACACCTTGTATGGACAAAAGGGTCAGCAATTGGAGAGGGCGGCTCAAAGCGCAGTCCACAGAACCATCCTCATTAAATGACTTTTTAATAATCGATTCCGCTTTTCTTTGTAAGCATTTTCTCCCTTCTGTTTATTTTTTCCCAAAGTCACAGCAAGGGCTGTGCGGAGCCTCCAATGGATTTGAGCTGCTCACTGCAAGCCCAGGCAGCAAGAAAATGGTTTCTCTGGCAACAGGAATTATGTGAAACCTCTGTGTCCTCCTCCACCCTCCATCTGATTCCTATTCACTTAAACCGTTTGCATATAGGCAACAATGAGGCATGGGAACTCTAATGAGCGATTCGCTGTTATTGAGCTAACTCAGGAGGCGGTCACCTGGAGCACCAGCATTTCCTGCATACCAAGAATCAGGGGCCCATTAGGTGCATGTTATCCAAATTATTCAAGAGCCACACACTGTCAGCAAACAGCCCCACAGACAACACGAGATGAATATCGAAAATATGAAGCATATATAGAATTGATTTCCACCACATCAGCAGGGAAACATGACCGCTTTCAGGTTCTAAACTTCGCCTTGAATTTTCCAAATATGCCAAGGCGTGGAAGTCAGAATCCTCACATTACATCTGGAACCCAAGAGGAAATGGCAGGAGCTTTGATTAAATAGCTTTGGGTGTCAGCTTTTTTATTTCCAGGGAATCATTCTCTCTATGAACAAATCTTAGAGTTCTGAGTCTGGGCTTTGTTAACTCGCCCTGTAGGAGTTCCCAGTGAGATCTCCTGGGCATCCTCCGCCTTTCTCCTTACCCTTTGTGTAGGAGCAAGTGCTGTACTCAGCATTGGTGCCAAGGCTGATATTCGCTAAAATGTTTAAATCAAATAGGGATTGATTTGCTTCGAGGAGTAAGGGCAGAGATGCAAATTAGCCTTTTTCTTTAGGCATCGGAAGAATTCGGGAGAGGGGACCCATTTTTCTTTAGCTTCAATCAGGACGAAATAAGAGCAAGAAATATATTCGGTAACATAAAACAGAAACTATGAATGGACTCTTGGACAGCGTTCAGAATCATTGTCCTGGTGGCTGGCGAAAGAAAAACAATTATTTCTTGCCTGTCTAAAATATCTCAGTACTCTTTACCTGGAAAGAGGTGGATTTTTAAGGCTTCCTTCCTTCTATGACCATATATTTAGCCTTTTCAGCAATAGGAAATGTCTCTTTGCAGAAATCCTTAACCTCAATTTACATGATATGGCATGTGAACAGTAACTCACTGACAGCCCATTTTAAATAGGTAAAAATTAATTTCTGGTTAAAACGCTAATGAATTAATGAACAGAAGGATTATCCTAATGACATACATATGATGACTGGCTGTCAAAAAGCACAGGTGAGCAAAACTCAATAGATGAGGGTAAAAGCGAATAATGGTATAACAATGACTTCATGCATGTTTATAATAAATCTTTTGCCTTAACGAGATAATTTAAACATTTGAAAATACCTGACATTATTCCACTGGCATAGAAATATCCATTACCGTTAGACAAAATTTGGAGGCTAGATACCAAACACAAGTTGTACACCGAAGGGAGGCCTTCTGAAGCAGTGACATTTGGAATTTCACATCTAGCCACAGAGCTTCCAGGAACAGAACATCCTGGAACCCCAATTTTATTCCAGTTGGTAAATGCAGCCTCAACACTCCTTCCTGAAATCAAACTATCCCTTGCCTGTTAAATCGTATCTGAGACTAAGACTTCGCACACCTAGCTATTGCTTGCTTCTGAGAAGAATAAAATCAATTTTGAGTTTGTAACTGTGGTGCCTTCTGCAAACAGCACATGGTATAATGAATAAGGATGCACTGAAGTTTGCAAGGAAGTTCTAAGCTCCCATGTGGAGGTCCTGTCTGATAGAAACACTTTTCAATTGTGAGTTTCTCTTTGTGTTATTTTCTTGATTCTATTTATGGAATTCCACTCCTTCTTGTTCCAGGAAGAGTTGAGAGAGCTTAGATTACAGTGTGCACGTAGGACAACTGTGTTTCTTTTTAGTAGAAAATTGTCTAGGATTAGGAAAAGATCTTGCTAATGCACTTTTGAGAGAACACGAGTTTGAGAACACAGGCTAGTAGGATAAAAGAGAATAGAAGATAAGAAAACTGTTCCTAAGGTAGAAAACAAGGAGTTTAGTGGGTAGGGTAGAATAAAAAAAGAAGAAAGGCAGGGAGACCTATACGAATTAAAAAATGGGGACACCTACTCAAATTTAAGTCCATGGCGTTTTTCACATCTTACTCATAATCCAGAAAAGTGTGCCACCTCCATATTGCTGAGCACAAAGATATTGATGGAAATATGACAATAGGAAAAGATGACTTATTCCATGAGGGTACATGCTAGATCAGAGATAGAGAACACAAAGAAGTAGGCTGCAGAGAAAGGTACTTGGAGACAGGGGGATGAGAGAAATCCCACGATGGCACTGGACCTCAACGGGTATGAGTCAGGAGGCTGAGCCAATTCCAGTTAGAGCTCAAAGGCAGGATAATCTGTAGCTCATGCCACAAAGCACAGACACCCATATAATAAACAGAGAAATATTATAACTTTTAAAATTAGAAACAAGGAAATACAGAATTGAGCAGGAGGTCAAGATCAGGAAAAATAAATACGGTACATTTATGAATGGGTGATGTATATCTGGGTAATAAGGAACTAATGCACCAGCCTGGGGGGGCTTACGGCAGTGAATTTAAATTGCAAGTTTCCACAGTCTTTCTGACATCGCTTGGACCTGAATCATGCGTTCACTGGAGCTGTCCACACACCAGCTGTCTGTGACCTTATGCTACCGGGTCAGACCATCAAAGCCTCCACATTCTCCTTTCTTATAAATAAGAATAATATTCTCTATTTCAAACATAAACTAAAATTTGTTCATTTTCATTTAATACATGCTAAATGCCAAGCTGCCATTTTATAACTCTTAGTTTAATTCTTATGATAAGTCTTTAAAGTATTATATTCTCCTTGGGCATACAAGAAACTAAGGTGAACAGAGATGAACTTTCCTAAGCACAAAGTGTATCAATGTTAGAGCCAGTAGAATATCCTGTTGGTATGTACGTTAGAAGCATTAGCAAATAGAGTGAAAGTCTTTACTCTACATTTTCTGTTACTGACTCATTTATAAAGGGAAAGGCCAAGATAGCTCTGTAATAATGAATTCTTTGTAAACTTTCCTTCTAGTCATTTCACATTCTTTTCACAACTTCTTTATTTCATTTGACAAGGGTGGAATGCCTTACTCATTTATCATCATTAGTTCAATTCTTATTAGAGTACCAGCTAGTTCATCTTATTAGTTAAAGGAAGAGCACGGAAACGAGGCTTGAGGCTTGAGCAGGACCCAAGACTATTCTTAAAATGACAAAAACTGCAATGCTGTTCCACAGTTTCTATGGACTGGCAGACTGAAATCCCGCTGTATATGCCCAATGTATATGTAGCTAGATTATACGTGCAACTTCGTCAGCCAGACCGAGCAGGGCAGAGACAGCCCATCTAAGACTCTGGTCAGTGGAGCACACCTGTGGGGGACGTCGCTACCAGTGGCACTGCCCAGTGGCTGCAGCATCTCAAAGGGTCTGGATCCTTGACATACCACAGTCTTTCTCTAATCTTGAGTCTACATCACCATTTGGAAAAGTAAAGACTAGCAGTATAATAAACAGATTATAAAGTACAGACTAACAATATAATGAGGGTTTGTATTCGCTTGTTGGGGAACACACTTAGCATTAGAAATGCCACATCCTTCTCTGTGTGGAGAAAGCAGAATGAATGTCTAGAAGACCTGAAAAACATAATTCCTGCAGCTTCCCAACATTCTGGAGAACCAACTGCCTTGAGCCTACTCCATGAACCAATTAATAAAATGTTAAACTCACAGGTAAGGTTTTGTACAAATTCAAGAGTCTGACATATGCTATTTGAAAGAATTTTATATTCTATAAACATGTGAAATCTTGCAACTAACTGTTCAATGTCCAAACAAAATAATGCCCAAATGTTTTTTTTTTCTAATACAATAACCTCAAGCTTCTCAATTTGTTTTATTAAATTTGAAGGAAAAAAAAAACCCCAAAAATTCTAATTGATCTTCAAATAACACAAGCATTGTGTCGGCAGGCTTTATAACAGCATGTTCTCCAGAAGTTTACAAAAGCTAAACTTTCATTAATGTGTATTATGGAAAAGAACGAGTAGTAGAAAGTCTTACATTTAAAAAAACATTTCGATAGATCACTACAGGCTGTTGGGGTCACACAGGATCTTGCTGGAAGAAAACAGCCAAGGTGTGACTCCGGTACTTTCAAACACAAAGGTCTGGCCAAGGACTTGGAATCCTGTTGCTGCTAATAACAGCTCTTTGTATGCCTTAAACTTGTCTCAGCAGCGCAAGTGTTGGGCGTGCGAGAGGCCTGGCTGCAAAACTCGCTGCAGTTCCGCTGCAGGCACCTACTCTCCAAAGACACCGCTCTGTGGGCAGAATTCAGTTTGGACTGCCTCTTCTAGATGGCAGCTCCTGGTGATTGTCTCCAAACACATTAAAAGGTGAAATAACAGTGCTAACTCCAATTTAATAAATGGCTGTACTTTCGCGTTCTATAATTTATCAGTTAGAGTCTTACTTAAACTTACTTTTCACTAGCCAAACACTCATAATCTTTACAAATTATATCAAATGGCTTCATTTCTACAGTTGCAAGAATCAGCTATCACAATGCTGTGGTGAGATGAGATTACCTGAAATGAAGATAAATTCTTTCTTATGTAAATATGTCAACATATAGCTAAATAACTGAACATAAAACCATTAAAAATCATGCCTTTTTATCTCTTCCATTTATCATGGAGAGATAAATTTAGAAGTGACTTTCGGAAACACACAGCCCTGGCGGCTGATAGGATGACTTTATTTTTTCTATTAAACAACAGAGTGACAGCAAGCAGTGGTTGGTGGCTTTCTGTGCTCCCTGAATACAATACTGTGTGAGTAGTAACTTACTTGAGTCTCCCAGCAACCCCGGGAGACAAGGACTATTACTGTTCTCACTATAGAGACGAGAAAACCGAGGCACCGAAAACACAATTAATTTGAGAGGTTTTAAATCCAGGCAGCAGATCTAGAATCAGTCCTCTTAACCACTATTTGTCTAATTTGTTTCGATGCATAATGTATATTTATAAAATATTATTCATGCTATAGCGGGGGGATCTTTTACATTTGAATGATGAATCCCACACCAAATGGTCTAGTTTATTTTACAGAATACCACCAAATACGATGCAGTTTATTATGCATAACTATCACGGGAAAAGATGTTTCTGAATCACTTGAGCCCTGGGGAAATTGCATACCATTTTAATTCAAAGTCCACAGAGATTAATTTCTAAAGGATAAGCTGAAAAAAAAAATATTGCACTCATCAGAAGACTAATCAATTTTTATTTCTTGAAGGTAAGGAGGATCAGCTAGACATCCTTGGATCTAACTTGTAATTCCCAAAAAGCAGAAAAAAAAAGCAAATGTGATGATGATTCCATCATAAAATTGCTCCCTGTTCCTTCTGGGAAAATACTGTGATTTAAGGCAAGATAGTATGTGAGGGGAATCACTGTATTACCGGTGAAAAATCTGATCTGGAAATACAGGCCCTAGTTTTTTGGAACTAAAATATGTTAGAGAAAAGAGTTGAATTTTATGCTTAAAAAGCTAATGTCTGACCTTAATGCTATTAAGCAATTATATTGTTGCTTAAATCAATATCACATTAACTAAGGAAGAGAATATGAAATTTACACATTCTGTTTACATTCTTGTTCTTGCCCACACCGCACCAGATCCTCCCACTACTGGGTCTTCTTGCATAAAAAATGAATTTTTGTATAATTTCTCTTAAGTCACCCGTGGGCTGAGGCAAAAAAGTGTATTCCCAGAGAAATAATGAGATCCCTTAGTATCTACTTAGCTATTGGAGAATGACGAAGCTGCCATGAGACGCAACCTCAAATAATCCTAATGCTATTTGTAGGTCCTTTCAAAAATCAACACTATACCTGTATCTTTAAATGACCTTACTAACAGTATTTTACCACATGTTTGGGTTATCTGATACTTTAGTTTTTATTAATAGGGGATAGATATTCTTTTATCACAGAGATGTGTCCAGGTGGGTAAAGAATTTTAAAAGGAACATTTTGAAATATTTTCATTTGTCTGTATCTTGAAATTAAATTCAGTCTTCATTCATTTTGAATTTTTTGAACTTAAATCATGAGAACTCTAAGGCAAAGAATTTGTAAGGCGGGTACGCTAAAGAACTGATAAAGATGGCAGCTTTATATTAAGGAACTGGTTTTATCAAGATTAAAGAGAAACTTTCCCAGATAAGGGTTTGAGCTAGCACCCAAGTCTAACTTATATCATTTCCAACTATAATTTACAAGTATAGATGAATAAAAATACCAATTTTAGGGTTTTTTTTGTTCAAAACATGAGAAAAACATGATTTATACTGAAATAATAATATTCTAAAATCAGATTCAGGAAATTTACATCAAATGGCTGATATAAAAACCCAACAAACTACATCATTTATATTTTAATAAAATGTACTACATAATCTATTGTAACTTTTAGGTGATAACAAAATAACATAGAAGAAACTATTTTATTTATAAAACAAATCTTGGCTCAAGGAAATAGAATATGTAATTAAACTACATACAAGGAAGGTCCATGTTGCAATATTTAATACAATATTTAATAAATATACCCTTATTCTGCTTCTAAAATATGTAATTGATTGTCTTATTTGAAAGTATTGTTTAATCTGGTGAATAGTATAGTTTTACTATCATAACTAATTTCCCACTAGTAAAACTAAAAATTTGATCTGTGGAAAAGTAAATATACTTGGGCATAACAATGTCAGAAGAGGGATGGCATATTTTTAACCCACTGCTTGTCATACTTCTACAGGGAAATATGTTTTGAAATATGTTTTATGGACCTAATACATAAAGACAAGAATTGTCTTTCAAATAGTTTTTGAAAGTATATTCATAATGACTTTTCAGTGCTCAAATGGAGCAAAACCAAGAACCTGCATCAAGCACACTACTTTCATTAGCATTACTTGCTCAAGACTGTAGCTTCCGGAATTCACATCTTAAACCACACCCTCAGAGAAACCCAGAACCATTGCTTACTTTTCAGGCACAATGCCATAGTGGTCAAACACTGGTAGGTAATAAGGAGGCAGTAAGACACCAAGCACACGGGGGATGTAGCTCAGGGGCAGAGCACTCGCCTAGCATGTGTGAGGTGTGTGTCCATTCTCCGTTACAGGGGGACAAAAAAAAAAAAATGAGCCAGATTTAATAATTATCTAAAACGATTTTTGTTAAATGATTCAACATGAATGATATAAGGAAAGTTAAATGCATTTGTTTCTTAGATAATTTGTCTAAGAATTTTGTGAGAATCTGTGAGGGAAGTTAAACCTGAGAACTTTTGTTTAATAGACTAATCATGAATAGCCTGAAATAAAAAAAAAATTGTAGCCCTGCTTAAGCCACAAAACTGAATCATAGAATGATATAATCTTATAACTACTTATATTTGGATTACCTAGTTCAGCCACCTCATATTCGAGGGAAGGAAAGAACTAAGAAAATACGAAGACTTACCAATGAACACTTGGGATAGCATAGTAGCAAACACAAAGCTGTAAGTAAACTCCAGGCTTCCTGATTACATTTTTTCTATTAAGCATTGCAGTGATCAAGGAAATAGCCACGCATATACATGCACAATTAATCCTTTAAATAATTTCCTGACATTGTTTCAATCTACCTTATAGTTTTCTCTTGTTGTAAAGAAAGATAAAGTTGCTGTTTTCTTTCATATCTATCTATCTATCTATCTATCTATCTATCTATCTATCTATCTATCTTATCTATCTATCTATCTATCTATCTATCTATCTATCTATCTATCTATCTTATCTATCTATCTATCTATCTACCTATCTATCTATCTATCTATCGGTTCATGAACTTGATTCTTTCCATGATTCTGGTCATAAACTGAGTTAGGTGGGAACCAAATCAAACTCAGTGGTTAGGTTCAATGTTGACCTCACGGCGAAATTTGATTCGGTTCTTGTCCAGTTTGGTTTGCGACCAGAATCATGTAGAGAGTTGAATTTGTGAACCGAGGTACCACTGTGTGCAGTCCAGCACGATATCCTAGACTCATATATCTCATGTTCACTGGGTGCTAGCTAGTGAAATACACTCATTCATTTTCCTTAAATCTACCACCATATAATCAAGGAGCATTTGTAGGCCTGAACTGAGGCGGGAGGGTCTGCACACTTAAGAGGAGCCAGGGGTGACAGACAGAGGCCACCTTGTGACTATGTGATGCCGAACGCTGGCGCAGGCCTGCTTCAGTGGGAAAACCAACGATCACATCAGGAGGGGTGCGGTATTTGAAATGTTTCTAGAAAAATGGGTAAAATGTGGGTGTGCAGAGACAGGGTGAAAAGGGCAGTTCAGAAAAGGAAAGAGAAGGATTGAAGGCACAAGAGCAAGAAGGGGCAGAGCAAGCAAGGAAATGGTCAGTGGCCCAAATGGGCCAACAATGATAATACAGGCTGCTAACAGGAGAGACATTTGCGGGTCAGAGAGAGACTGAGTAGGGTCACCAACATCCTACCAGGAAGTACTGACTGCACCTAGCATGCTACTGAAGCTGGTAAGAGCTCAATAATCAGAGTACTGAATGGACTAGACTAGGGAATGTACCCGAGGCCACGGGAGAGGACTGGGTCGCCAAGTGAGACAAAACAGAACACGATGAAGAGGGGCCAGAGAGTAACTTTGAGGATGCTGACCTTTTCCTGACCGGAGAAAGAAGGCACAAAGAGGGAAAAGGAAGAGTGATGAGCTAATTAGCAAGACAGCTAAGGGAGACTGTACCTAAGAACCGTGGTAAGGTGTAGAAAGAGGGTGCAGAGGTTGCATTGTCCTGGGCAACAATTTCCCCTCTCTGGGTTGCCAGGCCCGATTCAAAACAGAGCTAGAGACTGAAAACAGCAGCAGGGCTTTCCTGGAGGGTGGGCGCAGAGGAGAGGCCAGGAAAGGGCAAGGGGTGGGCCGTCACCAAGACGGCATTGCAACCACAGAGGCAGGAAAGCAGGGAACGGAAGATTCCAGGTAGCAAGCCTCACACCGCGGAGGAGAGGTTCACAGAACCCAGACACTTCCACTTTTGTGCTACAGTATGGGAGCGAGCCTGCGTTTAGACTCTGGGGTTCTCTTCCTGATCTTTGGTCTGCTGTTCCTCGTGTTGGGAGGAAAGGACAGAAAAGGTAACCAGGCAGGCAGGCTTCTCCAGCAGGTGGCCTGATGGATGAGGCAGTGCCAGGCCTCTGGCATCACCCTGAGATGCACCTGCAACGCTCTGCAGGTCCAGAGCAGGTCATGTTTGAGTTTCACCTTCTGCTCCGTTCTGTGTAAATGTGGGTCACGTACTTGCCACTCTCACTGTCTTACAAGAATCACAAGGTACCGAGAATCAGGCTGCGAGTGACTCTAGATGGCCTCGAATTGACAGAGAAGCACTCCGAGTGTGAAATCATGTCCACATTTCATATTCAACCAAGTATCTTGAAATGCTTAAAGAAAAAAAGCAGAAAACTTAAAGAAAACGAGAAAGTAATTTAGGCAGAATAACTATATTTTCTGAAAATATTTCAGGTACTTAGCAATCTAGCACTTTTTCAAAATGTTACCTCTTAAGGCTCTTAAAGCCCATGATACTAAATTAATCTGTACACGAATCCAAAGGTGAATTAATAGGTCTAAAATTGGTTCATGTTTATGTACAAGTTTTTGTGCACTAAAATATTATGACAGGGCTACAATATTTTGACCCCAACTTTTGAACAAGTGAGGTTTCTATATTGCTCCCTTTCTACTCTTCCCGCTGCTCTTCTTTAAAAAAGTGTCTGTCCTGAAATTTTTAACATTCATTCCACAACTGTTTATTGGTTACTTTCTATGTGTCTGGTGTTGTGCTGAATGTCAGAGATAAAAAGTTAAATAGGACACAGCTCATAACCCAGTTCTTTGGTTCATTATGGACTTTATTAGCTACCTAGTAGCTAGAGTCCTGGCCTCTTTTAAAAAGGAATTTGTCATTATCTTTAAATTTTTATACCCTAGACTCTTAACAGAGCTATTCAAAAATTATGTTGAATTGCAGTTAGTATTAAAGTTAGAAAATCATTTGGATAGCAACATGCACAGTTAAATTTTTTTAGCTCAAAAAAGCAATCCATGCTGGAACTGGGGATCGAACTCTGGGCCTTTGGACTGAGATACATTCTCAGTTCTTTTTTATCTTTCAGAGACATCAGTTTGCTAAATAACTAAACTGCCGAGGCAGGGTTGGGGTTTGCAACCTTCCTGCTTCAGCCTCTTGTGGTGCTGGGATTACAAGCATGTTCCACCATGCCTGCCTCACAGTCTTTTATTTTTGGTGCATCTTGTTTGATTCTTGGAATAAAATACAACAAGTCTCTGCTAATACTGGTTGATTGCTTCATCGATGTACAAAACAGTAACTTGACCTTCCCAGAGTCATCACATTGTAACTCATGAACCAGGAGGGTTCTGCTTTTGTAATGTATTGTGTGTACCATGAAACGTAATCTGATGCTATTCCTTGGAGTTTGCTGTGACTGTGAGACCATTCAGGACAATGTTATGGTTTCTTATTAATGAAGAGTTTTCTTGGATGGGAATGCACAAATCACAGTCTGCAAAATTACCACCACCACCACCACCACCATACAAAATAAACCAGCTTCTTGCTTTAAGATACAGTCAAGGTACAGAGACATTCCCCATCCAAGGACCCAGCTGTTCCAGGCTTATGACCCACGTTCAGACTTATAACACTGACACGTGAGTGGCAATGCAGTCTTACAGGGGCTTCTTCTACAGTACAGTGCTGTGATTTTGCTGATTGTACTGTACAGTACAGTACTGTAGTTTTATGTTCTGTTATGCATCACAGTATGGCATGCAAGAGTCATGCATGCAAATAAAAGCAAAGTCATCACGTAGGAATTTCCTGATCATGTTGCTGATCTGAATATCATAATGTGAGAACTACAGTCAGTTCCTCATTTAGCGAGCAACTGATTTAACAACCTAGACACAGGAACAAAGCCTGGTCATTAAATGTGGAATGACTGTCTGGGGAAAACACGAAGATTACCGTGTGAAGGTCACTGTGGGGTTTGATTGTGACCCGGAATCAGTGTGCTAACCCCCGGTTCAGAGGCTATCGAGTAGAAACTTTGGCAGAGGATCAAATCATTCTTGCTCTGAAACACCGATATGAAGCAAGTTCATCTGCCTCCCAAAATAACCTCTTATCTTTGAGTTCATTTATTCATTCCACATGTATTTACGGAGAACCTAACCGGGGTCGGACCACAGTCGATGATGCTACAACAAAAACTCCCTGCCGGGCTGGGGATTTAGCTCAGTGATTAGAGTGCTTGCCTTGTAAGCACAAGGGCCTGAGTTCGATCCCCGGCACCCCCCAAAAAAAAAAACAAAAACTCCCTGCCTACAAGGAGGTTGTTGTCCCATGACTGGGAGTTACGGTGAGGACACAATGTAGAATCAACTTGTAGCAAATGCTAGGAAGGAAACAGACCGATGAGATGGGCGGAGATGAGGACAGTGACTCACGGGCTGCTGTCTTTAGGAACACCAGTTAGGAAAAGCTTCAGAAGGTACCAAGTGAAGGAAGTTATAATTAGGTTCTGTCCTCTTTGATTTCGTGCTCAATCTGCTCTTCAACTTTTGTGTGTATTAAAGGACCACTTGAGAATAACCTGCATTGGGGATGTTCATTCTTTGCAGGTTTGGCGTCAGTACTTGATGGATTAAACAATTTAAATACTAAATACAAAGTAAACCAAAGAAAGATGAAAAGGGACTTTATTCCAGACTGTAGAATTAATATTAAGTCAATAGCCCCATTAAAATGCTTTCCCTTCTGTTCATTAAAAGCATTTCTTTTGGTTTCAACCATGTATTACACCCTACGAAATAGCAGTAAATGGGATCCATGATGGTCTCTACCGTACGAAGTTCAAATTCTAGTGGGGGGTTCTACTCACATAGATGAGAGTGAGCTACCAAACATTCTTCATGCGGAACCATTAAAGACTGAGTTACACATATTGAAATTGGTGTCTTCCTCTGATCTCTTCCATGTAAGGAACTTGTTCTCTGTAATATTCCTGTCTATGCCAGAGCTCCTGGTGTTCTTTCACGAGATACAGCTTGTTCTTGGGCTTCTGCTTACAGAAAAGGGGTAAGCATTGAGAGTCCCCAGCAGATGTAGAATTTCCTAGTTGTAGCAGTATCAGTCATTTGTAATGATACAGTCACTATAAAACAGTATATGATTTAGAGTCTTTACAATACGCTAGTGTTTTTTGTATGCGTTAACCTATTTACTTGTACCATAACTATGTTGATCATGTTTTATTGGTGACTAAATGAAGTTAAAAGTATAATGACCACGTCATTCAGAACAAGGACATGTGAATGGGAAGCCACATTAATCTAATGCCAATGTTTCCACCACGGGGGACCGATACTAAGAACAAGCTGAGAACAAGAAAAGAAGATAAAAAAAAAGAGGTTCTCCTAAGAATTTTGGAAGTTGAAGTACACTGCAAAACTGATACAGATTATATTAGAGGTTAGAGAATAGATTAGGGGGTCAGCTGATTTCCTGATGTGCTTAGCTTGGTTCTTAGACCGAGTGAGGTCAAAGTCAAATGTTCCTCTATCTGATGATGAAAGATCAATTGGGATGAAGTTAAGTTAGCATCAAACAGTAGCTAAAAGAATCTGAGAAGCACGTGTTGACACAGCGTGCTCAAGCAACGGTGAAGGGAGGAGGAACCTTGCCCAGCAGACTCAGACCACTACAGTCTCTGTTTCTCTTTCTCTTTCTTTTTGTTTTTGTTTTTGTTTTCCTTTCCTTTCTTCCTTCCTTTGTTCCTTTCTTCCTTCCTCTCCTCCCTCCCCTTCCCTTCTCTCCTTCCTTCTGTGATACACTTCTGACTCCTTTTGTATCCTCAATGTCACAGGAGATGCTGAGGACAGAGCAGTGGACAAGACCCATGATGGCCCTCATCTCCCTGTAGCTTGCAGATGGCAGGATCTCCACCCAGAGAGAATTTAAGCTGCTTAGTCTGATCTGGGATATAAGACACCTGTTACTTACAGTGTATGTTGGCCTGGTAATATGACTATAACTGGCTACGTAGATCTTCCACAGGACAATGCAGTGTTCTTGACTAACATCTGCATTACAACTACTGAGAAAATAATAAAGAGTTACATATCAATAAATTGACCTCCGATGAACAAAATGACAAACATAAAAATTAAAACGTTTAAGGCCTAGGACAAGATTGACAGATGGTAAATCGTTAAGGTAGTATTGCTCTGTGAAACTTCCTGACCCGGCCAGCTAAGTGCCCCAAACGTGCACGGCAGCATTCCATTATTATCTTTTACCCCAACACGAGTTACAAAATAAACTTAAAATTTTAAGGTTAGATATGCTTCCTATTAAAAATAATTTTAAATACCGCTTGTTTCTCTGGTGTGAGAAACTGAAAGTGTAAATAAAGACTAAAATGTATTATATTGGGAAAGGGAAGAAAATGTCCAAATGGAAAAGGGAACAAAGGAGGGGGAAAGGAACAGAGGGACAGGAGAAACAAGAAATGGAAGGAAAAAATAGAAGCCAAGCTTTTGTAAATAAGGAGGGAGGAGGGGTGAAGGGAGAGGAGGGGAATGGGAAGAAAAGAGGCAACAAGATATATCATGTACAGGTACAAATCCCCTATGATGAATGTTATCACTACGTACATCTAAAATGTACCATTAAAATAAAATACATTAAAATTTTTTTAATTATTCAATTAAAGATATTTATACTTCGTATTCAAGAAAAGTACTCTACACATTCAAAATAATTTTCTAAGTATAGATTTTAATCCACATGGCTACCATCTTGCATACTATGAACACGATAAGCAGATTTCTCCCTTTTATAATTTCCTCCAGTGACTCAAACGAAGTTAATACTTTCCCAGCCATTAGGGCTCAACAGGAACTAATTTCACAAATTTGAAATGCCGAATGAGCTCCAAGTACCTTTCTTCCAAGCCATTAATAGTATGCCGAATAAAGATAAGTGATTAAATTTTTAAAAATTCAATCAGTTGGCTTTACAGAAGGACATTTTTATTGATTATTCATTAATTATATGTCCAGAACTGCTTCTGGTTTTTGTGTTGCACAACTGAAAAATATAGGAAGTTTAGAAGTCATTGAAATAGTAAAGCTGTAGGCCACAAAGATGTGCTGAATTCAGTAATAAACTTGTGATATGAATGAGATCTCACGTATTCTCAGGGGTGATTTGAATTTTAAAGCAACACATCACAGCTAACACAGTTATGAAATACCATATAGTTTTTAGGGCATGTTCTCTGCAGTAAACAGACGAATGCTGAAGACACACTAAGCTGCTGTGAGGCTGAAGAGTGATGCATAAAGGACTGCAGACAAGACAGCAAGACTTCGGGCCACCTCCTCTTCTGGTTCCTCCCTGTCCGGGAAGTGGAAAGACGCATCCTGCCAAAACTTCTCAACAACCCAAATTCTACATATCCCCCTGAAAACCACCTCAAAATACTTCAGCTCTCTCAGTAAAATAGCCTCCTGCTTTTCTTCCCATTCTCACAAGGCAGCCAATTTTTCTCTATGAGAGAAGAAAGTATTCTTTCTTAAAATAGCTCTTCGAAATGTTCCAAAATGCATCCCTCTTTGAAACCAGCCTCCCAGCCCATAACGAATCATTCCTACAAGTGAATCACATGCTGTTGTCATCTCTTTTTATACAGCATCTTTTTGAACACTTACAAATAAAATAAGAGTGTATTTGTAGGGGATGAATAAAAAGAGGAGGAATTAGTTCAGGTAAACATGACACGAGACACACTAAGGAATTAGAATTGTATAAACTGCTTTTGAAAACTACTGCTATATCCTACACCATCTGTGTCTACTTTGTTAATCATCAAAAGCTTTATCTCTATTTGGTTTCTCCATTCTGGAAGGCAGCCTGAGAATAATTTTGAATAGGAAAGCAAGCGGCAAAAACAAACAAAGGGTTACGTTCATCGCCAGACATTTGAAGGAAGCAACGAAACGGTGGCACAGAATTGAGCTGCGCCTGCACCACACGGACTCCCCAGATGCCCAGCACACGCCAGCTGACTGAAGGAGCCAGAGGAGCCCACCGAAACAGTATTTCCAATGGTGGCACTGCCTATCAAGCTGGCATTAACATAAGCTCTGGAGCTCACACCTTTTCTAGCTTTCCTGTTAAAGAATGTGCCCCAGAAATAATCAAATCTGGAGCTCCTCTTCTCACTAGAATGCTTATTACCAGCACTCAAGTTGTGCTGTTGTGCAGCGATGAAAAGCCTGAAATACTCCTGAAAACGCACACTCGCTCTATTTTGTACAATCTTCCCTTTTCTAATTAAGCCTTTTACAAACCTACGAATTTAATTGCTGTCACAGTCCCTTGGGTCAGAAATCCCTTCAATCTGACGAAAATCGGGCACTTCTCCTCACAGGTGTGTGAAGTCAGACGCTCCAGAGCTGTCCAGAAGCTAAGTCATTCAGTGAAGACGGTAGCACATGCTTGAAGTGAAAGGTAAAGAATAGATTTTCTTATTGCTGAACTGAAAAATAAATTTAAAAGCAAGCGAGAGAAAGGCCAGAAAAACGAAAGCAAGAAAAGCAGGGTACGAAAGGTTGTGTGTGTGCTGCGAGGGAGGGACACCCGGCAGCTTGTCCTAGCTGCTGCTTACGTGGTCACCACCCGAAGGCAGGTGGGTCCATGAGAACAGGGGCCTTTCTGGCATATTTCTCTGAGCCAGACACCTGAGCAAGAATGGCCTACATTCCGTCACCTAGTTTTGAAAACTCTGAGCCCTGGATCTGTCCTACAAGGGCAGATTTCCAAACGAAAAAGAGGACACACATTAAGTGCATTCGTGGACGAAAGAAGACTGTCCAGGAAACCTGTGACATCAGATACGCCTGCCTTGTCTAATGCAGCGCCTCATCTCGCCGAAAACATCTAACCCGTAACTGCCCTCCGGTTATGTATACTCAAGTCTGAAATTTACTTTGAGATGCATCAAAAGCAAGAGCGACTATGGGCTAGGTACAGCTGTAATGGCATTCAGGTAATTACTAAGCAAACAGATTGACGTTAGTGGCAGGACTTGGTATACAGATGTTCATTATAAAATTCTTCCAACTTTTGACGATGTTTGCATATTTTTATACTAAGAATTTGGGGGAATGGACAACGAAAAATATTAGAATGCAGGAATGAACAGATCTCAAAAGAAATCGCCCCAACTGTTGAGGTAAGTGGTAGGACTGAAGATAATATTTATCATTTCTAGATTTACAATTTATCTGTATTCTTCAACTATTTTTTACAAAGATTTTTTCAGGTAATAAAACAATAACTTTTTATAAAGGACTTACGAACTGCTGGAGCCTGAGGGTAACCGGGTAAGGAAGGAAGAGCAGACTAAAAGTCTAGCAAGGAGCTAGGACGGGAGAATCGGAGCTTTTTAAAATATTCTAGAAACAAAAGGATGACTGAGAGGGAGAAGTACAGAGTAGATATGAGGTTGACAAGAAAACTCAGTAATCCATGTACAAATCCTCCAGTGACATAGCAGCTATTCTCAAAGACAAATATTGTACTAAAAAGCTTTAGTAACTCTTACTAATACAACTAACCAAAAATGCCCAAAAGTATATAACAGGAAGCAGGGTCTTCCTCCACTGCCCTAACTAAATGAGGTCCCAAGGCCGTCTTGCCCTACTTCGTGGCGGGAAACAGGGAAGGAGCAGGAGAGTGCTTCAGCATACTCGGATTTTGTGAATAAGACAGGTCAAAATTTCTAGTTATAAGTGTTCACACACACACACACACATACACACAGAGCCACAATTGCTTTAGTCGAGCCTTTAAAACACACTAACAGTGAAGATATAGTAATAGAATCATTTTAGTGAAACTGTCTCTCTGAATTGCATGTTACTGTCTGGTTACTAATTCAGTGAAATCAATCATTCTTTTCAACAAAAAATAATGCAATGAAGTGGTAGCAGAAAATAATCTATGTAACGTTTGGGCAATATTATTTGCCCAAATAATATTGTGCTATAAGCGCCTTTAGCCGAGCTAAAGGAAGAGTCCTGTACAATATATCAAAGCTCCATTAAGACAGTACTCCTTTGTCATGCTTTTAACATGCAGGATAGAAGCTGTAAGACCAATTTCTTACCACTAATACAAGAAAGGCAAAGTGCAAGTACAGAGAAGCATCCTTAAGCCATGGAGAAGTAATTTATTTTTGTTTAATTCAGACAATTTTATTTAAAGCAATGTCTCAACTACCGTCACCGTGTATCTGAAAGCAAGGACCGATGCACAACAAAAAACCCACAAAATAATGGCATTCATATTCTAAACTCATATACTGTCCCAGGAAATGCAAAGTGCAAAATAAACTCTAATAAAACATAAAAGGACCAGGCCTATTTCTTCTTATCGTCTAAGCACAACAATAGATGGGGCCATTTATTGCTTGTGAACGTGAATTTGGGCAGAGCAATCAGAAGCCATGAGATAAAGATGACAAATTACGTGCGACAACAGACGATGACATTTCTCTAATCCTCTGAATAGGGGCCTCAAAGGCAGCAGCACGTCACTGCTGCGGCTGCGCAGAGGCCAGCAGAGGGCCCCATCCTCGGAGCCTGTTTTCCTTCATTCTAGAAGTAGGTAGAAACAGAATGGAAATGCAGACCTTAAACACCATCCCGCAGGCCTCTGAGTGGGCCGAATGGACTAGAACCTGTCTACGGAACCATGAAAAATGCAGGCCTCTCAAGAGGCCAGTATTCTTGACCCAGCCAGGGAGTCACTATTCAGAGGGCAAGAGACAACACAGTGACCTAATCCCATCTGTGGCCTCAATATTTATCTCCTCTGCAGCTGCTGCCTTCGTCCAGGAAATGCTGAGTCTTTCCTGCAAAGGCGAATTTCGCATGCCTGTCCCCAGTGACTTTCTTTCGCTGGCTGGAGGGACCAGAAAGGACCCTGAGACAGCCGCGGACCACTTAGTCCTCAGGAGGTCCGCGCCCCCTTTCCTTCTTGCATGTCTGCCATGGCCACAAGAGGAACATGCCGGTTGAGACTGGTGGGCCCGAGAGAAGGCCGAGGAGCAGGAGGCACGAGATGAACCAGCCTCATGGGTGGCAGCCATGGCACGCCAACCAAACCCAACAAGTCAGCGCAGGGCCCAGGAACCATCCCCGCGATGCCGGCCAAACCACCGCACCACGTCCTGCCTAGTTCAGCCAAACCCGGCACGTGTGAGAAGTAAATCTTACTTGTTGGAATACACTGAAGTTTTCTGGTTGATGCCGTGAGAAAATCTAACAGATACACAACAACCTCTCTATGTCTAGTTTCCTTAT
Organism: Hystrix cristata; assembly: GCA_004026905.1. NCBI lineage: Eukaryota > Metazoa > Chordata > Mammalia > Rodentia > Hystricidae > Hystrix > Hystrix cristata. Next base: position 84,544 of record PVJO010003749.1, on the reverse strand, counting down.
CTGCATAGGTAGCTGCTAATCAAAAAAGAACAAAAAACCTGGCTCTCTCTAAAGGTTATCATGTCTGTAATACATGAAACATCCCAGAATTTCACTGCCTTTTCCATAATGATGGACAAATTCTTATCCTGAACATTGTCCAGCAGTTCCAAGATTTTTTCTGACATTTTTAACGTGGCAGAAAAATTACGGTATAATGTATACCAAAATAACTTACATTCTTTTGTTTCATCATTGTTAGAGGATATTAAACTCTAATATTATACGACAGTATCACAGATCGGCAATCCTGATGAAGGAATTTAGTAAACATAATTTGTACAGAGCTTCTCTGATGTTTTATATACTTTTCAAGAAAACACCAAGAGTAACAACTAATTGAACCAACACATTGGAGGAAAAAGCTTAAAGTGCACTATAATTCTAATTTTTTTATTCGGAATATTTATCAAGTTCTGAACAATCTGCTTTAAGCCTATTTTTTGGTTTTTTTACTGTGTTGGTCCAAGTTCTCCTTTTAAAATATTCCATGCAAGTCTTTCCTTTATAAGCTTTTAAAAATCATTCAAACAGCCATGCATGGTGGCGTCCACCCCTAATCCAAGCACCTGGGACACTTCAGGCAGGAGGATTGCTGCAAATCTGAGGCCAGCCTGCGCTCCACAGTGAGTTCAAAGCCAGCCTGAATTACAGAGTGAGGCCTTGTCTCAAAAGAATCATTTAACGGTACAAATTATTAGAACTTATTGGCTTTCCTTGTTCCCTCTTACAAATAATGTTTCAGCATGACCCGACAGGTCTGCAATTTTGGATGACTCATACGGAACAAATCTTTGTGAAAGACGTGGTCATGGATGGTAGCCCTATATAAATTCAGATATACCTAAAGCAGCTCTGGTATTTCTTCTTTTTAGTTTTTAAAACTGATTACTGGAAATAAAAGAGCAGAGTATCCTCAGGAGTTTATAGGTTGCACACATGAATTACACTGTACACGTGCATGATTTCATACCTAATATATTTATCCTTTAAAATACTTTTTAATTTAGCTTATTATAAGCTTTGTGTTTCTAGTGAATGCAACCATCTATTTATAAGGAAAACTGGGCCAAATGTGTGGGAGGTATCAGGGAAAAGATAGGTTCTTTCTAAACATACTAGCCTTTATTGATCATGAACTATGTATTGCAGTTATTTTGTAAAAGCATTTTTGGGTGAAGATATTCCAGACTCAGTGGGTAGAATAGACACATAAAATATCAGTGACACAAACCTATGTGTGAGTACAAAGAGAGACAGGATCACAGAACTACCATGCTATGTGCTAGGTACCCAAGGAATTTCAAATGTACCAAAACCTGAAATGTATTATACATTTATTAAATTGATAAGCAAAATATACTCCCTGAAATGCTTTGAAACTGAGACTCTACACTAGTTAGCTTTCTAATGAGTATCAAGAATAATTTTTCTGTGAAAGAGACTTGAAAATGTATTTTCCAACAGATTACATATTTCAAAACCAAAAATAACTAGCATACTTACTTTAGAGAGGCCATGCAAGAACTTCTGGCTTAATTCGGAAACTAACAATAGGAAAAAAAGTGAGCAGAAACATTTCTGATAACCTATATATTATTAAAACCCCGCATATGTGATGCATGTATTATTCTCATTTTATCTTGGAGGTTCTCAAACATGTGACCCACAAAACCTAGGGGTCCCCAAGAATCTTTCTAGGGCCTCAAGTGCTCAAGATCAGTTTCATTATAGTACTAATACATAGTTTTTCCTGCATCAACATTCGCATCTTGGCACAAAGCAATGGTGAGTATAACTGCAGACAGCTTATAAATCAAGGCAGCGGGCTCTCCTGGTTTACATCTAGAATGTCCCCTGAAATTCCCGTGTGCTCCGATGCAGGCTCTGGGAAGGTCACTGAGTTGTGGGGCTCCTTCCCTTTAGTGGACTCAATAGCAGCTGAGTGTGCTGTCAGAAGGTAGGGCCCGGTCAGAGGTGAGTTACTGAGGGTGTGGCCTGGAAGGGTCTGTCTTCTCTGTGGCTCCTCCCTTCCTCTCTGCTTCCTGGCCACCATGATGTGAGCAGCTTTCCCCTGGTATGACCTTCCGCCATGTGGTTTATGCTTGCAGACAGCTGACCATGGACTGAACCCTCTAAAAACCTGGAGCATAATAAATCTCTCATCCTGTAAATTATGGTACCAGGTATCATATCTCAGAGAGAAGAAAAGTGCCTAAGACAGGTGCCAAGCGGTACTAACAAGCCCCGCATTCTTCAATGGAAGGCACAGGGTGAGGGTCACTGGTCTTTTGAGAACATCTTCAGGGCTGGGGATGGAGCTTAGTTGTAGGGTGCTTGCCTGTCTTGAGTAAGGGCCTGGATTTCATAACCAGCACCATGCAAAAGAAAAAAACAGGAAGGAATATCTTTGACTAGGTAGCAAAAATCTAATCCTCGAGCACACATCTTTTTATATTGTGTGTGACAAAGTGAGAAAGGCACATACGTCACTTCTGCAGAACACTAAGGTACGATGGCGCCTCGGGGAAAGCACCTGTGCAGTTGGAGTTGCGAGCTGGACCAGCCACTGTTTTCACAGAGCACTAATTTCACTAGAAAGAATGACCGGCCGACAACCGCAGCTATTCAGACTCGGGTATTTGGCAGATACTTCCTTAAACATAAACAAGTAGGCGTGTCACTTCAAAGCAAAGCCTGGCGGTGATTGTTGCTGATGATAAATTTGACCTTTTGAGCTACAATTAGAATGTGGGGAAACTTCTCTCCGCTACAGTTAGTTCCACAGTTTCCCCAGACATAAAGACATTTCTGATGAGATTGGTGGTGAAGTTCATAAGGTGGTTTTTATAAGAAAAGGTGTCAACGTTTGGAAGATCTGCATAATCCAGTGGAACTAGGAGCAGTCCATGATGTTACAAACTTAAACATGCATGAAAACCTCACGGAAAGTGAGAGATACACCAGTGAAATCAAATTCAACCGAGTACAAAACATTCATGGATCAGTTTCTGCAACTGACCTTTAAGAGCAACCACTTTTCAATCTTGCTATCGCATCAAAGAATACTCACAACTGTGTAACGAAGTACTGCAATATCCCTTTTTTTCAAATTATTTATCTGTGTTGCCACAAATTTTTTTCATATAATTTGGCCAAAACAACATATCACAACTGACTGAATGCAGAAATAGATTTGATCATCTAGCTGGTTTCTGTTAAGCCAGATGTTAAAGGGGTTTGTAAAATATTTTTAGTATTTTTTGTTTCAGAAACAATAATTTTCATGTAAATGTTGCTTGTTTTATTGTTTTAAATGAATTAACAACTATTTCTAAAAAAATTCTATTTAGATTTCAAACATAATTGGTATTGGTATATATAACCCACATTTTGAGAAAGTCTTTTTTGGAATCCCCAGTAATTTTTAATACTATAAATGAGTCCTGAAATCAAAACTTTTGAGAACTGTTGATTTTTTTTTTTTTGTACCACAAGTTTTGGTACAATATCAACTTAATTTTACTGTAAATGATTTTCAGATTTTTATAAACCTTATAGCATATGCATATTTCACGCTAAAAATAATTCAAATGAAGCTGGGTGCAACGGCCACACCTGTATTCTCAGCCAGTTGGGAATCTGAGGCAGGAGGATCTAAGTTTGAGACTGGCCTGGGCAGCTTAGAGAGACCTTGTTTCAAAATAAAAATGAAAAAGGGCTGGAGATAGAGTTCAGTTGTAGAGTACCCCTGGACTGAACCCCCAATACCTCAAAACAAAAATGTAATAAAATAATTAAATGGTATTTCTGACTATTATTTAAGTCATGGAGACTTGAAGCAACATCCTGCAGTGTGCCCCCTAGGGCCGCACATGTTTTCTAGAAAGAATGAGAACACACTATAGGATAAAAGTGAATTACACTTTAAGAATTTGTTCAATAAATTAAAAATGGGAAATATTATAAAACGATGATATCCTTAAAATTTGCTTTGATGTTTTTTGATGAAATATTTTAAGATTTTTTTCTGGTAAGACATATGCAGTTGGTCTTCTACAGACACAGGGTAATTAGAGTAATTTATGCAAAAACAACTGATTTGCTTAACAAGTCAAATTATAGGTATTCTCTGCATACTTTTCCATTATCACAAATATCTTCAGGCTTAGTCTGCTAACAAATCATTAGTCTTTCCTGCCTTACTCAATAAAACTGCATGCAGGCTAATATCAAATTTCAAAGGTACAGAGTTATGGTACAACTAAGGATCGTGAATTGAAATTTTTAAAAGTCACTCAAGCTTCACGTGAACTCAAAAGAGGACATTAATGATGGAAAACATGTAGTTCAAGCAAAAAGTCATTCTTAACTGCATCAGGATATGCAACACATCTCTAATACCTATTTAGCCAGTTTGTAAATAGTGAAGATTAATAAATCAGTGAAATATTGTATTGAAGAACGTTTCAAGTGACTATAAAGATCGTGCATCTGTCTTGGGGGAATAAACTATTAGAAAGAGATGAAAAAAAATAAAAGAAAGAGATGAAATCTCTTCTATGAGAGCCAAAGTGAGTAAATATAAAATAAGAAATTGTACAAGAAAAAAGAAAATGACTAATGAATAATCTCTGTTTTTAAAAAACCTACTTCTAGGGAGGGAGGGTGCAGAGGGGAGGGGGGGAGAGGGGGGAGAACCAAGATACATCATGTATAGGTACAGAATTAATGTAATGAATGTGACCATTGTATGTAGAATGTACCAATACATGTTCTTGGTTTAAAATAAAATTTAAAAAAATATATAAAAAAAAAATAAAAAACCTACTTCTTGCGCATAGGATTACTTACATATTTAAAACAAGAAGGAATTTAGGTAGCACAAATGTAGAGGGTCTAGGAACTAGAAAATTAATATGGGCAATATGTGAGAAGAGACACTTGGCTTGGCTAATCTAATGAATCAATATCTAGGCCTTGAAGGGACCGCCCAGTGTGCTGATTTTTTTCAAGTATTAATTTTTAAAGGCGGGTGAATACTTTTGTCCTCAAGGAACTCACATACGGAATTATAACTGGTAAGACAGGAAGCGGGAGTCCCTGTGCTGCAGCTGACAGGGAGGGAACTCTCCATCAACCGCCCACCCCGTCCTGAATCCCGGACAACCAGTCTGTGGCCGATGATGGAAGAACACTGACCTTGAAGACAGGGATGCGCGGAGCGGGGAATGCCAGCCGCAGGGCAGGAGTTTAGAAACAAAGACAGGAAAGGTGTGAAATGTCTGTGCGTGCACACGACATGTGCTGATGATAGAATCAGGATGACTGGCTTCTCCACCTCCTTATCATTACTGTGTCTTTGGAGCCTTTGACCACCTACCTCTATTCTGGTCATTCAAAAGAGGTGTGACAGGTGATTGTGAACGAGCCAGCCCACTATTCTGTAGAATATCAGAACTTACTTCTTGCTTCAGTAGAACTGTTTACTATTTTGGTACCTGCTGCACGTTCTTCAAAAACATTTAAGTATTTAGCAGGAGATAGAAATCTTAACTACCCAGATCTGATCATTACACACTGTATACAGGTAATGAATGAACACACTCTGCCCCATAATTTATACAATTAAAGTGAAAAATTCATTTCACAAAGAAATTAGAATGGAGCAAATTGGCAAATGCTTTAAATGTCACCTGTGGGCAAAGGTCAAGCCATGTGTGAGGGGGGACGGAAGAGGGTGCCACTGCTAAAATGGGAGACCCTCCTGGGGTCTGCTGTGGGACAGGCTATGACATCAGACAGGCAACGGAGATGTCACCAACTGCCGATGCAGGAGAGACGCTAAAAGAAAATCACTAAATCGATCATAAATAGTATCGATTCTGTAAAGCTTTCTAGTGTAAAGCAGCTCCTGCTGGGTTATAATTACTACCCAAGAATCATTCCTAGGGCTTAAACAATGTCTTTCTTTGAAAACCTGTGAAAGCAGTTTCTCACTTCCCAAGTAGGTGCACACCTTCTCGGCAGCCTGTTTGTTTTTATTTAAGACACTGCAAATCAGTAAAAATGACACTAAACTCGAATAGGTTTCCCTCTTCATGTCAGTAATGACAGTCAAATTTGTACCAATCTTGGTAAGCGTGAACGACAATATCTATTGCAATTACTGGCTTTATTTTGGGGTCTATTTTATCAATTTATCCTGTGATCAGCTCACCTTACATGCACGATTTAGTTAAAATTTATGTTACCATGTCGCCATGTATAGCATATCTTCATTTTTAAAAATGTCAATGTTTTAATCTTGTTTTCTAAATACCAGTGGGGAAGGTGTATAGACAGATACATACGTGCATATTCTGAAGGAGTTCCTGAGTTCCAGGACTAACGCTCCAATTCTTTAATCGTAGTATTATTTTCCTTCATATGTGAAAGTGACAGGACCTATAGATCAGTGCAGACACATTACTCTGACTGGTTGCCTGGTGTTTACCACCCAGGTAGGCGAGATGACGGGAGAGTTTCAAGAGAGCAATCTGTGGCCCTAGAAAAGAGCCGAAGCAGCTAATGTCTAAGGAATTACTGGATACCAGTCAATTTAGTAAATCACTCTAACTTCTTTTCACCCAATTGTTTAAACAAAGTAAATCTAATTATTCTCTTTATCTGACAACATGAGCACCCTAGAAGTATTAAAAAGTACACCGAAGAAGAGATTGAGTAAAAGTAAGCAGAGAAAACACTCCCATGATAATAGCTGCATTTCCTCAAAAGTTTGATAGCCATCTTATGATATTTGCCTAACAGCATCAGTTATGACAATCATACTTGAAACCTGAGGATAATAAATACTGTTCTCAATTACAAGTCTCCAGGCTAGAAATTAAGGCAGCAACTCAGCCCAATTTAGACGGATCCTGGTGAACAGGAAGTCAGGCTAATTAAGCAATATTGAAAAGATTCAATTTGTGGCATACTGTGCCAGGGTTTGAAAAGCAAAAAAAAGAAAAAGAAAAAGAAACAAAACCAAGAAAACAAAAGCAAGGAACAGGGCTGTCTTTTGGGAAGTCTATATGTATAAGTAGAAACAATTACAGCAAATTTCTCAGAAGTCTTTCAGAAGATACAGTTATAGGAATTCACACGAAATTTCTCCTTGTTGAGTGATCTGAGAGGCTTCCTAGAAATGATAGCTTTTGAATGGGTTGAAAAAATAGGAAGAATCTAGCAAGAGTAGACTAACAAAATATCACATGTTTTCTTTTATGGGAAAAACTCACGCAATAAATAAATTAAAGAGCTAAATAAAAGACAGATAATAGGAAACAGGGAGGTAGATCTTTTGCAAATGGGAAAGAGACCAAGAGATGGAGAGAGAGAGAAGGAGAAGACCAAATAAAAAGAATGAAGATGTGTTACATCTATGTACCAACTCCCCACAATGAAAGTGATCATTTGGTACTGTAAATACATATTAATAAAAATTTTAAAAAGAAACAATTACACACTGGCATAGGAACATCCCATTTTGGATAGAGCAGAGGCCTCTTTCAGAGAATAGGAGCAAAGGGAATTGGAATTTTAACAAAAAAAAAAGAGTCAGATCATAACAGGATATGCCACAGAAAAGAGCACCTGGCCTACACCTTAATGAGCTCGAGGGACTGTGATTTAGTGCTGTGAAAAACAAAGCTTGAGTGAGGGGAGCAGGTTGGGTACTCATTTCATCATTATTCAATAATACACAGCCAAGCAACTTGTGACTTAGTAAGGTGCCAGTGCTGGCAAAATTCGATTGACTTCTAGCTTTGTGTCTTATTTATGTAATCTCTGATATAGGAAGGCTATTGGCATGCAGAATTCAAATAATACAAGAAAAAAACTCCTTGTCACTGCTAAGCTGCATGTGAGCTATTCATAGAGACACCAACACACTTATGAAATGTTACTGCACAAAGTGTGTTGCTTGTTTTGCCAGCCATGCCATGCAAATAGCCTCAATTTTTAACTTATCACAAAAATATTTCTTTCTGATTATTAAGAAAAGATGGTAATTAGAATCTGGAGAGAAACTTTGGTGAGTGCATTGATGAGAACACAACATGTAGGAAGTTCAATTTTTTTGTATGAGCACTCAGCTCAAAATAAATGACAAATGATTAAGAAATACGTAAGTAGAATGAAACTGGCCCCTTTATTGACCAAAAGATCTTTCCACGGTTTCCAGACAATCACCCTGTGCCCTCTCTCCTCCCCCTGGGAGCACACTGACAGAAGCGAGACTTGGGAATTCCTCCACCGTCCATTTCCAAAACCTCCATAAAAATGATCCTTCTGTTTGCCGAGGGAACCTTTTCTAACGTTCAGTGACCCACTTTGTCAGAAAATCCTTCCTCACGGCCAAATTAAAGCCTTCGCTTCTATCCTATCATGTTTTGATCTTAGTTTCATTAGTGTGGCAGGCAGTGAAATTTCAAAACTCAATTGTAAGACATTAGGTGCAATTCAGTAATTTCCCTTGACCTCATTCGGTTCTGAGGAGATGATGGGCCATCTCTCTGGAAGAATAATTTGTTCACTCAATGTTTGAAGGACAACACAAAGACTCTGTTTTCCAAAGATGACCACCACCAACTCTCCCATCTCAAATGTTCCTCCAGAATGCCGCCTCTCAGCCATCCACAGGTTAAATCTCCTTCCTTTCCCTTGAAATCTGTAGCTTGCGGGTGACCAATAGATGGTGCCCGAAGCCAGGCAGAACGACTTCCAAAATAAGGACAGAAAGAGGGATTCAGTTTCCACCTTGCTGGCAAGGAACCCTGAGCCAGCGTGTAAGCGGCTGACTGAGCCCGGCCACCACTCTGGAAGGGACCCCGAACTGGCCACCGTGGGATGCGGGCGGACGAGCCCTCAGGACGCGCCGGCAGAGATGCCCAGCCAGCGTCCCTGTGCCACCTCTCCACTGCCCTAGTTCTTACGACAGTGTCGCTGCAGTTACGTGCGCCACAACCTGTTCAACGTCTTGACCCACAAAAGTCACAAGAAATTGTGAACTTATTACTGTCGCTTTAAGTGACTGTTTCAGAGCAGTTTGTTTTACACGAACATTAACTAGAACATTCTCTCTTCTACAAACCTGTAGAATTATACAGGCCTACGAAGGAAGATCAATCATCTATATCCAACACACGTAAAGAGATACTAGTATTGTAAAAATACGCTTTGTGTGTGATAATTGAAAATGCATCAGAAGGCACTTAGTAAAGCGCTGTTCGAATACTAGTTTGGCTGATGGATACAATGAGTTCTACAATAGCCGTGCAGAGGCTCTGAGCAAAGAACAACTATCCCTCTCTTCCCCTCAAGACACACCTCTGACACCGGCCTGGTTTTGCCAGGACAGATTATTTATTACTCTTTTGTGCCCGTGCCACATCTTATAGTTTCGCTACCCTGTTATAACAGATCATTCTTTATTTTTGTGTGCCTCCCTCCCCTAATAGACGGTCACCTCCTTGAAGCTAGGTCCATGTATTATTTATCTCTGCGTCTCTGGATCCTAACACAATACCTGCTACATAGTGAGCATCGAGTCACATTTGCTGAATGACAGAATGAACAAACACGCGCGTCTATTTCCTGGCAGGTGTCTGAAGGCATGGCCATGCATCAAAAGACTTTCTAAGCGTAGATGAACAATTTGATTTTCAAAAGACTCCTCAGCTCTGAAAGACAATGGGAAGGAAATGTGGCCTTCCCATTTTTAATCTCCACACTGAACAGTTCCACCCTAATGGTGCATTTCTTGGAAGCCTTATTTTTTCTTCACTCGATTGCACTTTTTTCTTCTATCTGAAATGGCTCTGAAACTCTGAAGCCTGTAACTTTCTCTTTCAACACGCAAACTTTCTTACCTGTCTATTTTGTGTGTACGGGCATTTATTTTATTCAATTTAAAGATAATAGGCATTTTAAAACTTGAAATATTAGAAAATTACTTTTTTACAAAAAGGGAATAAGAAAGGCTAAAAGTCAATATTCTTACTTTTTTTCTTTTAAATCAGGATACTTTTATGAATGTACATTGGCATGAACAGAAAGAAATAATAATTCAAATGTGTTTTTCACAGGTCACAGTGCTTATGTTCTACGCAGACAGGGAATTTCTTTATCAAGGACTCAAAATTTCTCCTTTGCAAATTTTGTAATGAGAAATATTGTTCATCACCACCCAAACTTTAATTTACATGGTGGTGTAATCCTTTTTAATATTTTTATTTTTAATTCACTTGAGTTTTATTACAATATCACCTTTTTTCCCATTTTTACTTCACTATCTAATTTTTATTTTTATTGGGATTTGCCAGGAATCTCACGTTTAGTATCATCCCCAAATGGGATACTAATCTACCTGATTCATTTTACACAATATGAATTAAGATGTTTAAATATTAAACCAGCATTGGCATCTTCATTCTCTCCTGGCCCCACCTATCATGGTGATTCAATAGATTTGATAATTTTCTTTATTATTTGTATGGCATTATGGCTGCTAGGAATTTTGCAAGAGTGTAATTGCATGAGGTAAGGCAAAACATTCTTCCACATATGGATTTATTTCTTACTTTAAGTAATTTTTTTTTGTATTTATAGCACAGTCTGTAAGCGAGAGAAGGCTCTGGCCTTCATTCTTAAAACCTCAGAGTGCTTTATTTTTTTTTAGGACTTAAAGACCACTGAGAGATTACAAGTACAGAATTTTCTGTTAGAAACTAACAGTAAAGCAACCACAATAAGAAAAGCAGCTTCCTTTTATGGAGAACTTACAATATGTTCAGTGTTCTCCCTGTGATTTTTGTTCTAATAATCAGAGCTCATACAGCTGACCATGTATCAGGGCTGCTCTGGTGTTTAACATACATTAACATATTTAATCATCACTGAGGACCAGGAGCAAGATGCTTATATTGTCTGCATTCTACCCAGGAGGAAACAAAGGCTCAAAGTCAACCAACTTGTAAGCAATTAAGCCAAGATTAAAACCCAGAGTATCTGACTCTGGAACTTTACTCCTATGTTGTTTTTCTTCTTCTTGTGCATACTGCCAAATAACCGTATAAGTTTATACCAAGTGAAAGACAACAACAAAAAAATGTGTCTCAACTAGGGTAAAGAACCCTCCCAATTCCCTTGGTTTCTGAGTACTCTACTCATTGGATTACAAAGTCTCTTGCACTCTTCAAAGGACCAGGAAAAATATCCAGTGGATGAGAGGGGAGGGGTGAACTCCTTCGGCCTTCAACAGGAGGCCAGGAGCCCTCAGCACTTCCCCTCAGGGCCTCCAAATCTAAATGGTGGAGTTATTACTATGGTTCGTGTGAGCAGGAACGCCCAGCTGGACTGAGTCGGTGCAGTTCTGGGCATGGAGGATCCACCTGAGGATTGTTGCTGACACAAAATAAAGGAGAACAGGAGCAGAAGCTAGCAGAAGGCTGTTTCCCAGGTGAAGCTCTGCTGAGGCCGATTCTCCTGAAGGGAGCGCGGCTGTTCTCATTGAAGAAGGAGCTCGGGGCCTTGCTGTCCTCGAGGATGGCTGCTGTTGCTTCGGGGGAGCTCTGGTCTTCATCTCTGCTGTGCGCATCGTATCCTGGTTCCAGTAAAGATTTCTTCAGCCATCACCTGCGGACACGGATGTACATGGGACGGTGCTGTGGGCTCCCAGCCCTTGACTGGATCTTTCGGGTTTCCAGTGCATAGACAGACATTCAGCACTCTTCCTGCATTTGGCTTGTGGGTGATGTTGTAATTTATAAACGTCCTATATTAAATCTGCCTTCTTGCAAACTATTGGCTCTAGAAAGGTAACTAATACAGTGTGCAACACAGCAGATCTTCTAGAAAGAAACTTTATTTTCAGAGGATTTGGTAACTTGTTTCTGTTTCTCAGTCCTGAACACTGAAGAATCAATGAATCAGGACTCAGCATTTGTAATTACTCTTACTCATTCAGAACAGCTGTAATAAGAACAAGTCCATTTGATTAACTGTATTACCTGCTGTCTTAGTGACCACTTCCCAACTCCCTTTTTTTAAGAAGTGAATATCAACATTAGTTTGATATCCAGAAAATTTGTTGAGTATGGTTTCCTCCTCTGCATCCTGTCCTATTTACTAGCGGACAGAGCTGTTTCATCCTCCTTGCCCCATTTCACCAGCAGGTGGTTTTTCAATAGATTTCTTCTGCAGTTACCTGTTGAACAGAAGGATTTTTTTTTTTTTTTTTTTTTTTTTTTTTTTTTTTTTTTTTTTGCTCCTGAGCATGAATTCCTTGCAGCTTCTAAGTTCCCTTCTATTATATCAGTAACTATTTCTTCCACATGCCATCTGGGCTTGGCTAGCTAGTAGAAACCAGCCATCATGCTGGATCTGCCACATAACAATCAGATCCACAGAAGCAATCGTGGAGACTGTGAGCTTCCCTCTGTCACAGTTAAATGATCCCTTTTACTCACTGCTAAAAATATTACATGCCTTCTGACTTTGCTTAATTGTTCTCAAAGAGCAATTTCGTAGACTGTCATTGTCACTTAAAGTTTTTGAAGAGCCAGCATTCAAGCAGCAACGGAAATTATGGAGCTCCACAGATTAGCATACAACCCCAGAGAAGAGCAATAGGAACGAAGGCGAAGCCACACGCAGCTCCTGGCTGGACAGCCAGCTGTTCCCGGGAATACTGCACTCCCTCCCTCAGCTCCACGGCCCTGAGAGTCTTCTTCCAGGACACATCAGCCACTTCCTCGCGGCTCAGTCGGGGCCCTGCAGACCCTCAGGTTAGTTTCTGCCTGGATGGTGCTCTTTGGCTTTATTTGGTCTAAAATTTGATGCCAAAGAATGTTTGATGAGTTCCAAAGAGGCCATCACCAGCACAGACGTGAATTTAAATTTCACACGCATGCCAGCTAGTGCTTCACGGTTAGAACCGCAGCCAACCAGCCTACATTTTATAGCGTCTCCTCGTCATTTGCATTTGGGTTTTCTTTTATGCCAGCAGCACCTCAATTTGTTTTTAAAGTGCACTGCTCCAAAGCACAGGTTTTTATGTTCCATATAGATATTAGGCTTTGATGTAGTCCGACAGTTTTCTAAGTTTTCGTAAGGCACATTTATTTTGTATCCCCCTCCCCAATTTTCTCTACTTGTGCTAAAGAATAAAAGGCACAATTGGGTGAAATGTAATCTGGCAAAGAGCAGCACAATTTTTCCTGATTACAAGAAAAGACAAGAACAATATATCGCTGTGCTCTATTTTGCCACCGTTGATTACCAGGGTCAGAAGGACCACTAATCAATTTCTCAGACCTCCCAGCTGTCAAGAAGGGAGACGGAGGGGGAGGAGAGAAAGCTCGCCAAGTGCAAACGCCTCAGGGCTGGGATGTCACTACGCCTGAGCTGGCCACTCTTCCTGATTTCCAAAGAAGTCTTACGACTTGCACAACTGGCAAGATGGAAAAAATGCAAATAAGCTTTCGGACAATCCTGACCTGGTGCTATTGATTTCTCTTTAAAAAGATTAAATAATGAGAGTTTTATATAGTGCTCCCCTAAGGCATGAGCTGACCCCAAAAATAGTATCATTTTACTACCAAAGATCTAAAGCTTTGAAGCAGAAGAGGTCAGGTAGGAAATGAACCATTTGAGTCATTTACTCATGTTTATGCATGAACCTAATAAGTATTTATTGAATGCCATGGTACACCTGACATTATGGGAATCAGATGAGGTGCTAAAAACCCTTAGTAAGTGAGTCTCTTAGCAAAAGGTTGGTCATCACAAGGAGAGAAGACTCAACCAGAGAAAATACATCCTTAAATAAAGCATCGTTATGGGCGATCTGCTTTTTTGATTGTAAAATAACCTAATTCTAGTTGTCGGTAAATTTGGAGATCAAGAAGCAGTGCCCAGTCCTGTCAGTGTCTCCACATCACATGAACCCGATCTCCCCGCAAGGCCTGCCTGCCGGGAGAGAGCTGCGCCCCCAGAGCCCGCCGCTCAGCCTTGAAGGAGGCCACGCGAGTGGGAGTCGCCGGAAGTCAGACGGGGCCTGGCTTCCTGCAGAGGCCTCTCGGCAGCATGGGCCAGGTGGAAAGGGACCAGACTCCTGTTGCCAGCCAAGACCAGGTTTTCAGATGAAGAGTTTGGAAAGTACATCTTACTGCACGCCACCATATGGCCGCTGCACTGACATGCTTCAGAAATCTGCGGGACTGTCAGCGATCAACAGCAACGACTTCTCGGAAACACTCAGGACTCGGCGCATGATTCCCTCCGAGTAAGAATTTCACACCAACTCTTAACCGACTTCCAAAAACAGGATATGTTAATTACCAGTGTCCACTGGTTGAGACCTAGTTTACTTCGAAAAATATTTTTACCTTGAAGATTTTAGAGAAAAAAAGAAAACAAGAAGAAATTCTTCTTTAAAAACAAGTAGAAAAATCTTCCCCCAGAAGGCCTTGCTGACGAATATTGAACAGGGAACCCTTCTGTAAGTGGCAGGCAATAAATATAAGTGATTATAAGAGAATGTTCTGAACTCCAATGTAGTCCAGTAGTAGAGGGTTTTCTATGGAGTCCCAACATAAAGAAATTTGCTTTCAGTCCTATAATCTCTTGTAGTACTGTCATATCATCCCTGCCAGTCTTATTTAGAATAAAGTAATTAAATAATGCCAACGCATGCACTGTAGAAAAATAAAACACTGAAATGACAGTAAATCTGCATATATTGCTTGCTATTAATCCTATGTTCTTCCTCTCTTTAATTCTATTTTCCTTAATTAAATGATGAGCTATTTCAGGTAACTGGACATGGCATTAATTTGTGAATAAATCATTTGCATGGCTCAGACCTTCTGAAAAAAGAAATTACTCTGAAGTGAGAAAGCCAGGACTTAGTCCAGGCCCTGCATATGCCATCAAACTGAGAAAAATGCATCTTTTTACTTATTGGATTAGTTACTTTTTAGTCCATCAAGTTTAAAACGTAATTGGATTTTCCCCAAAAATATTTTCAAGCTCACAATCAAAATTCTTTTTCACAGGGGTCTTGTAGAAGTCAAAATCTTCTTCCTGTACATCAGGAAGAAGTGGTGTGACAAGCACATTCATGCCACTGTTTATTCAACGCATTTATTGAACATTTACCCGGTAGCAGACTAGGTATTACTGAGATTGTAAAGATGAGTTAGCAATGAAACTTGCTCTTTTGAAAGCACATAAAAAGCCAAAATATAAACACCAAACACTTTTTCTTGGGATACGAAAGTAGTTTTGGTTAAACGCTACCATCGTGCAGCAGAGTAAGGACCATCTTTGTTAGGGTGGGAGAGCAGGAATGTTTTCCAGAGACGGCGGCACTTGAGCTCGGTCCCGGCACACAGACAGGGTCCAGGCACACGGAGTTCAAGAGAGGGAAAAGTAAGTGGAAGAAACAGATGCCCAGACTATGCAGGCGGGTGCCGAGCTAAACCTGGCCGCTGCAGAAAACTGAAGCAGCACACACCTTTGATTTCATGGAGTTTAAATTCTGAGAACACAGAGAATGAATGTGACTGGTAGATTAAAATATACACCATAAGGACAGGAGGTCAGTAGGGGAGAGTAAACGTAGGCAAGGGAGAAGGCGAATGTGGGCCCCAGGTAGAAAGAAGGTGACCAGAAGAGGCCAAAGCACGGAGACATTTAAAGAAGAGAGGGAGGAAGCAAGCCAGAAGATCACAGAGGAACGCTGCAGCAGAAGGCGAGCGTTGGTTGATGAAACTGTTGGCAGAATAAGGATAGATTGCAGAGGGCCTTCAAATGCCAAGCTGGGGAATTTGGATTTCATTTTATAGACACTGGGGAGATGTTAACAGTTTTTCAGGAAAGATTTAAAAAAAACCTGGACTGTGCTTTATGTAGAGGATGCTGGTAGATCATCTAAGTGGAAGAAACAGGAAGAAGACAGCAAGGGTTCCCTCTATCCCCTTCAAATTGATATCAAGTAAAATCTGGTTTATATAAACAATTTCCTTTATTCATTCATTTGACAGGTATATACTGAGGAACTTTCATAGGCCAAATGCTGCTGTAGTTGCTGCTCCACTATCAAACACACATACACAGTAGATCCTGCTTACAAGTGGGACAGTCAGGCAACACACACAATAAGCAACTCATACACAATAAATGCGAGTAAGAACATCAGAAAGATGAACCACGGTAGAAGGTAACATTTCCTCAGGAGAAAAGATGTAGTAGGCTAAATGGACGCCCAGAAAGCTGGAGGAGGGGGGCTTCAAGCTGGACAAAGTTGTAATACCGGATTTGGGCTATTACCAAAGGCAATGTTTATACTTCTTAAAAAAACTATAAAGATTTCCATACTGACACAAGACAGGTGCAATAAAAGCCAATAAACCAGTTAAGCTTAACAATATTCCAATATAATCCAATGGCTAAAGAATCATAAAAGTATGTGTAAGTCACGTATCTTATCTTTATGAATAATGGTGTATGTTGCTCATAAGTTGGAGAAAAATTCTGAGTACATAATGTTAAAGATTTGTCTCTCCAGACAGAACCCAGACAAATCTACCCCATGGGAAAATGCACTGGACTTAAATGATGTAGAAAAAGAATGTGCTTCTAGTGTCCCTGGTTCCCATAAGAAATACAATAATGATTTCTTCCTTGATCTCTAACAGTTAAACACAAGGCACTGGGGAAAACAAAAACAAAAACAACAACAACAACAAAAAACCCTCAATTACATCAGCTTCAATTTTAAGATATCATTGTTGTGCCAGGGTTACACTGTTTTTCTCAAAGCACTTGGTACATATTTTTTCAATATTACTTTCCACTAAAATATTTGTGTGCCAAAATATTATACATATTATAATAATCTCCATCCAGGATACTTTCCTGATTCATAAAGTAGACCCGGAATGGAAAAATTCTTTGTAATTACATTGTCTAAATTAGTCTTTTGATTCCCACTCAGCAAAAGGATGGGAAAAATCTACCAAGCCTCACACCGAATGACCTAACTGGCCTTCTTAAGGTTCCAAATTTTGAGTATTCATTTACAGCTACGACTCAATGTCTACCTACTGCAGTGCATTACAATGGCTACCACTCCATTGGGATATCACAAAATGACTGGTCGATATGAGAACAGATTACATACACAAGGCTATATATTCTAACAATGACAAAAAAAATTCTGTCTCGGATAATGGTGAAGCAATTCACACCAGAATCATCTCCTGCAGATAATAATTATAAACTATGGACAAACTATAATAAATGACTATCTGGACGCACTGGGAAACAATCAAAAGCATACAGGAATTAGACAAAGAGAATAGCACTAGGTGAGCTTTTCAGTGTTTTTCCGCTGGGCGGCCTGGTGGGTTCTGGTATTTAGGGGTAGAAGCTGGGATAAAATTTCTGTCGTTTTATGGTTTGAGAAACAAGAGGTCAGATTTAGGGTCTTGTACACATATGAGAAAGTGAAGGAGAAAATTCAGTGTCATTACCCTTCAGCCAAGGACGTCTGCATAGCTCCAGTGAACAGAGATGGCCTTATGGATTCACAGGAAGGAGGAAGAAAACACTACAAGGAACTATGGGGAACTCGTGTTGTCTACAATTTCAGGTTCTGTCCTCTTTGCTTGGGGAGTATTGAAGGAAGCAGAGTTTTGCTTCGGACTCAGGATTAGGAATGTAGGTAATTCTGTGGTCAGTATCTTAATCTTCTTATCTAAAGACTTCTGAAGTAGCAGCAGTCGCTTGGTGCTACAGTGGGGAAGTTTAATTATTCTCGCAAATTAGATGCTGTTCTTGTTTCTGTCTGTTCTTGGACATGATTACAGAATGACCTTTTTGTCTTGGTTAATGATGGCTGCAGAATGGTCTTGTCTGATACAGGTATTCTTAGAATTTGTCTTTTGAGTGTTTACAAGCAGAGTGACATAGCCTGCTGTGGCTACCTGGCTTCTAACCATGTCAGTCCACCTCGCTGTGCCAGGCTAGCTCCCACTGCCAACATCTCTTTTTCTCTTTCTCATCTGGAAAGGAAGGAGCCACACGGGGAAGCTTCCAATTCTGCCCCAATATCCATCTGATTCCAAGCAGCCTGGTTAAAGTTAAAAAGACTCAAGAAATAATTCAGCTGTTGCCCATTGTAGACAGTTTGAGTATCTATTTTTCTATACATTTTGAAATTTCAAGATTAGCAACCAGCCAGAACAAAATAAATAAATAAATAAATAAATAAATAAATAAATAAGCCTCTTCCAATGAACCTAACATTAATGCATAGCAAATCCAGTATGGAATTAGATGTATGAAGAAACAAGATACGGTGGAGTTATTGTGGTCAGCTTGAGCAGGAACGCCCAGCTGGACTGAGTTGGTGTGGTTCTGGGCATAGAGGTTCCACCTGAGGATTGTTGCGAATGCAACATAAAGCAGATGGGAGCAGAAGATAGTCACGGGCTGTTTCCCAGGAGAAGCTCTGCTGTGGCTGGTTCTCCCAAAAGGAACTGGACTTGTCGAGGAAGGAGCTCAGGGCCTTGCTGTCATCGAAGATGGCTGCTGTTACTTCAAGGGAACTCTAGTCATCATCTCTATTGCGAGCATCATATCCTGGTTCCAGTAAAGATTTCTTCAGCCATCATCTGCAGACACGGACATACATGGAAGAGTGCTGTGGGCTCCCAGCCTTTGATTGGATCTTTTGGGTCTCCAGGGCCTAGATGGACATTCGGCACTCTTCCTGCATTTGGCTTATGGGTGAATGTTATAACTTGTAAATGTCCTGTATTAAATCTGCTCTCTTAAAAAACATTGACTCCAGAAACGTAACAAAGACACAAGAGTATGTCACCCATAATCAAGTATAAAAGACATCTGCAAGAATGGCCACAGGAGGACCAGTATGATGGAACTGTCTAAGAGTTACTTCAAAGCAACTATTATAGTCATGTTCAAGGACATAAAAGAAAATAATAATCAATAAACAAATCTCAGCACTAAATGGAAATGGAAATAAAAAGGAAATTTAAAAACTTGGGTTTTGCTTGTTTTTTTGTTTTGTTTTGTTTTGTTTGAGACAGGGTCTCTGTATGTAGTTCAGGCTGGCCTTGAACTTACTATGTAGCCCAGGCTGGCCTCAGACTCAAGGTGATCTTCCTGCCTCAGCCTCCTGAGTGCTGGCATTACAAGTATGCACCACCATGCCTGGGAATCTTCATATCAAATAGCAGAACAAAGAATCAGTAAACTCGGAGTAAGATCAATAAAATCTATCCAATCTGAAGTCACAAAATAAAGTGAAAGTAATAGACAGAGCCTCTATGACCTGTGGAACAATATTAAAAGATGTGACATAATTCCCACTGGATTCACAGGAGGAGAAGTGGAGGAGAAGAGAGAGTAGAACAGAAAAGGTAGAAAAAGCCATAATGGCCAAGAAAATCTCCTGAATTTTGCAAGAGACGTAAGTCTATAGATTCAATTAGCTCAGAAAACTGCAAAAATTTTTTTGAAATTTCAAATCATAGTCAAATTGACCAAAGCAACAAAGCAATAATAAGAGGCAATCTTGAAAGCAGCGAGAAGAAACAACATACTATCTACATCCAGAGCTGACATTGCGAATGAGAGCTAGTTTCTCCTCAAAAGCAACACAAGCCAGAGAACTCAGTGGTGCCCAGAGAAAAAACTTTCCTACTGAGAATTTCATACCTAGTTAACATATCCTTCCAGAAGGAAGGTGAAATAAAGATATTTCCAGGTAAATAAAGGCAGATCATGGATTCACACTATGAGAAATGGTAAAAAATTCTCCATAGCAAAGAAAATTCGTATTTGATGGGAAGCTTGGATATTTCAGAACCCAAGAGCACAGGAAAAGGTAAATATACATCCTGCAAGGCTGAGGCAAGACAGTCACTATTCAGGCCCCGACTGGGCAACTTGGTGACTTAGGAGGAGGACACTGTCCCAAAATAAAAGATGATAAAATGTCTGGGGATGTAGCTCAGTACAAAGGCCCTGAGTTCAATTCCCAGTACTAGAGAAAAAGCAAAATATGCAGGTATATATAAAAATAAATGAAAACTGAAGTTAGGAATAAAATAGATATTGACATAAACCCAAAGAAAACAAAGTAAGCTTCAGATTGTGTGTGGACTCTCTGACATTTCTGCACTGACTTAAAATCACTTTGAGCAGTGCAATTTGGACTTGAGACCCTAAAGGCTCTAAAACATGGTCACCTTTAGTGGCAAGTATTAAAGACATTGTTTGTGAGCATAACCAAATTAGAAATTCTTGACACAAATAAGGAGCACACTTGGGCAATCAATATAAAAAGCATCTCTTTTGTGAAATTCATGGGAAATTAAATTTAATGTTTAAATGTACATCTCAATGGTTCACTACGATGGATCAAAACAGCTTTCAAACTATCTGCTTTGGTTGGCTATGTCAGTTTCCTTCGCCATTTGCATCATTTAAAAAAAAACAAATTAAAACAAATCCACGAATGAAGGTAAATACCCTGCTATTTCAGGTCAGCTCCAACTCAAGGAAGTCCATTTATATTTGAGTTACCGAGTTATTTGCTTTAGTGCCCCTCATTGCTTCAGATGCCTTTTTGTACCTTGATGGATGGTCTCTATTATGAAAAATGTATTCTAAGGCTCAGCGTTCGCTTTTGCATGCACTGAAATCCAACCTTTGCTGGCCAAGGTAATATCATTTATACTATGTTCAACAGCCTATTACTTAAGTTAGCAGAAGGGTTGGAAGACTGCGAGTTTAATAATGCACTTTCCAAAGAGGTAAGAATTTATGGGAGCAGGGGAGATCCTAAAAGATCCTGAGCCCATAAACGACACCCTGTAGGTCTGCGAGGAAAGCACACTAAGCGAAGAACTAGGGGTCCTGGGTTCCAGTTCTGGCCTTGGGTTAACTGGCTATGGGAGCTTTAGAAAAATCACTTCACTTCATTTGCTTTTGCACAAACATGGACTGATATCCATTGGGCTCATTTAGATAAAGCGGTGGCTTAATATACACTACAGTTGTAATGGTAAAGTTGAACTTTACGAAAGTACGTTCACTTTCAGTTTTTTAAGAATTTTTCAAAGAGTTTATGGACTATCTTTTATCTTTTATACCTTGTATACACATTTACATTAATAAAAGTGCCTAGAACATGTGATAACAAAAATCACAATTAAGGGGACACATTAGCTTCATGAAAAAAAGACTTGTGTGTGTGCACAAAGCAGACAGACACCTCAGTTTTGATCCCCAAATAGCATTAAAACATTGATGATTTGACAAAATTTCAGGCAACAGCTGGTAGTAGATCTAGTGGAACTTGTAACACCTGATTCTGCCAAGATGTCATTGCCATATTCCAAAGGTCTACAGTTTGGTGCAAAATTTTGAAGTGTAATTACTTTCTTTGATCATCCAAACATATGTGTTCCACATTATGACAATCCACCTAAAAAAATCTCACCTTAGCAAAAACCCAGGCACCAGATACTAATAATTGTGTTGCTTCCCCTTTATTTTTGTTTTGGTCCTGAAGATTGAACTGAGGGTCTTTGCACTGAGATACATCCTCAGCAGGTAGTTAGTTAGTTATCTATCTATTTATCTTTTCTATCTACTCATCTATCTATCTATCTATCTATCTATCTATCTATTTTCTTTGTATTTAAATTTTTAGACTGCGTTTTGCCGAGGCACTAAATTGCTCCTGCCAGGGCTTGAACTTGTGATCTTCCTGCTTTGGCCTCTCAGAGTGCTGGGATTACAGGCAGTGCCATGAGTGCCTGGCTGTCGCTTCATCTTATAGTCAAAATGTTGCACTGTGGAGGTCACATGGTTCTGTGTCCAGTTCGACACACATGACCAGTCAAGATACCTGACTAGACAGTCAGTATTAACTTCTTAAGCTTCAGAATCTAATTGGCATCAGTCCACATTATAGTCTTCAGAGTAACAGAAACAGGCACTCCAAGCACCAGCGCCGCGGGTTCCTAAGGGGAGGGTGTGACCCGTCCCCAAGCCCCAGCAGCCAACAGCAGGCCTCAGAGCAGCAATGCGGGTCCAGACAGACCTGCCAGGTGGTGATGCTCCCTAGACAAGGGCTAAGAGAAGCGCGGCCCAACTGTCTCTGAGGGAAAAGACTGACAAGTCAGGGAGACCAGCACTCTAGCCAGCCACGTGGGAACCTGAGTCTGGGATCCATTTAGGGGCACAAGCAAAGTCCACTCTAATTATGATAAAGACTAAAGTGCTTCTGTCAAAGCCAAAGTAAACTCAAGTTTCAGTCTGGCAACATCAATGATATGGATTCATAATTACACACTAAGTAACTGTTTATTCTGAAATAGACTAATACAGTCTTTCGGTTGTCTTTTCCCCTGCAGAGGTGATCAGGACTATAGGAGCAGCTGCAACATCGGCACTTGCCATTTTGCCAGTTGTGCGGAGAATGAACCAATCAGTGGGAATGCGTACTAATACATGCATTTGGCAGCCATCTTTGCACAAAATGAGGGTTATTTTTAAAATAAGACATTTTAATGCACCATCATGGCACCTGAGAGTACTGTGGAAGAATCCAACATCAGATATCTCTAAACAGACAACTATAAGATCCTCTCCCCTCCAATCCCAACGCACAGCCCTTAGATCTTGCTTTGATCTTCAATCTGCCGATCACGCCCAGAGTTTGCTGCCCCTCCGCCCGCGGCTATGGCCTCCTTCCCGAGCCGGTCAGCTTGCTTGCTCCTGTTCACCACTGTGGTCGCTCTGGTGTGTTCACCTCGGCCTCCTCACTCCCCTGGGGCACCAGACATGCAACCCTGTTGAAATTGACTGCTGTCTCCCCATGCGGCTTGCGGTGGCTGGAGAAGAACTGATTTCAAGTGGACCCTAATGTACCCATCAAGCATTGCGTTTCTCTGGGCCCTTCACTTTCCACTTTCTAGACAAGAGGACTTCTCCTTTCCCCTCAAAATCTCCAATACGTACTGCAGCATAATCTTGTTTCCTTCATTACAGAGAAATTGGCGCAATCAGAGGACACTGACAAGTTCCCACCACCGATCTGCCCACTGAACTACCTCCTGCCATGATGAAAGGTCAGGCCACACCCTGGAGAAGGCCAGCCTCTCACCTCAACCCAAAACCGATTTAAAGAGACTGGAATTCTCCTCTCTGTAATCGTCAACTTCTTCCTCTTTTTAAAACCATTCTCTTTAATATACGAACATGTTGAAGTTTTTCCTTTAGCTTAAAAAGAATTCCATCTGTTGGCCCTCTTTCCCCTCCAGCTACTGTCTTATTCCTCACCTTCTTTTTATAGTAAAAACCAAAAAAAAAACAAGGCAGTTTAAAAGAATTGTGTGCTGTCTTCATTTCTCTCCTCATTCTCTTGAACTCTGCAGGTCGCAGAAGCCAACGGACACGAGCGAGTCCCCATCTTATGTGACGTTTCAGTGGCACCTGGCAGCTGACCGTGCTGTCTTTGAAGCCCTTCTTGGCTTAGAGTTCACCACTTTCTCTTGTTTTCGTCCTCCCTTTCTGGCTGCGATTTCTCAGTCTCTGGCTCATTCCTTGTAATCTTCCCACCTACTAAATGTGCCTTACTGCTCCGTCTACAGAGCGCTCTTTCCCTTCTGTGCTTTGTCCTTAGATCACATCATCAGACACATAACTTTAAACCCCACAATGACCCCAAAATGTGCCCTCTGCCATCGACCTCATTCCTGAATCCTACAACTATATACCCAACTGCCTGCCTGACCAAGTCCTCGGGGGTGAAAAAAAAAATCACAAACCCAACATGTTCAACCAAGTTCTCCACACCTTCCCAGCGCAGGGACAGCTCTCTTGTGTCTGTCAGGCCCTGACTCTGGGTGGACGCCTTTAGTATTTCCTTCCCTCGCCTCCTTTCCAAAAGCATCTTTCCCTCTTTCCCAGGATTTGTGACATTTAATGTTCCATTTCCTTCTTCATTTTATTTTACTCACAACAGCGATCCTTATCATATTTTACTGAGTTATTGTTTGCATTCCTGGTCACTTTCATGAAGGACAGGATTTTTTTCTGGTTTGTTCATTGCTACACAACAAGCATTTGGGACAGTGCCTGAAATGCGGTAGGCATTCAGAAGTACACGTGGCCTGAATGACTGGGTCATGTTACAAGTACCATGTATGATTTCCATTCGTTAAAAACAAACCTCAATGTTTTGAATACATATGATTGAGAGCACTCATCATCATTCTGCCGGATTTCTGTCTTCCTAACCTCTCTGCTTATTTTTCACACTAAAGGAGCGTGTGGAAAACACATCTGCAGATGTACTTGAGAAGTGTGTGTCCACCAGCCTCTTCTCACACTGTGAACTGGACACACACATCTTTGCATGCACGACTGTGTGGAAATGAGTAACAGGCGCTCTGACCCTGGAGCTTCCCCCAGGAAGCGTCCCCATCACACAGGGCACTATCTATATCAACACCATTAGTATTTTCTGGGCAAACAGTGCTCTCCAGCTGCTTGTCCTGCCTGAATATCTGCTCCTCTATCCCTGAAAGACTGATAGTCACCCTTACACCTTTGGTTTCCTCACATCTCTGTGAAGGTCAACATCACACCCAGGGAGAGTGATTTATTCCTTCCCATATTCCCACATCACCATGGTGGTTAAATAAACTGGCATTCACCTGGTATGTTTACAAATAATGAAATTCTCATGGACCTAAGTATTGGTATCTTTAGCAGTTAACCAAAATGTGGCACGTAATACACACTGAATTTTTGCTTGAGGCACTTATCGGTTCATAGAATGCAAAGATAACTCTCTCTGTATGGTTTTGGGAAAATCACTGAAAGGAATTTTTAAGAAGATTCATGTCAAGGAAATAACATAGTAAAATTCTCCATATTAAGAAAGCACAAGTCCACAAAAGTCAGAAATGATAGTAAAAATAACCTGCAAGTAGTTTAAAATTGCAGACTATCGCATTTGAAATTTTAGCCTAAAGTTATCCATATAGAGATATAAAGGGCTTGATTTATTTTTTTTCAATTATGGATTCATTTCTTGGTTAATAGACACCGCATTAAGATGACTGTATAAACTTAATTAAAAAACAAAGAATACTATCTTCTAAATACAATGAAATGACAAATAGATAAATTTTTTAGGGTGTGACTGGAACATGCTTTATAATATTTTGTGTAACCAAAGGAGAATCTAAAAATGTTCATTAGAAGCTTTTATTTTCTTTCTACTTGGAAATGTTAAAATGGCAAATTTAACATGGCAATGTTCATTTCAATGTTATTTGTACAAAAGATTCTAATATAAAGTTGTGACCAAAAATTGTTAAACGCCTGTTATTTTCCTTCATACTGCTATGACAAAATAATATGCAGATTAACAATAGCTAAGTATGTTAATATGCAAGCTTATGTGTGAAATTTTTATCACATATTTGCACTATTTTCTAACAGAAGAATTTTAATTTTATTTTCTTTCAGTCTTTAAGAAAATACTAGCGATTGCTTTGAACAATTTCTCTGTGAACACTTGCCTTTTGTAACCTGCATTTTTTTTTCATTGTGTAATATATTGAAGACTACAATTGTCATCTGGAGAGTAGTGATGATGTTAATGTTCCAATATTAAAATTTAGATGTAAAAAAGCATCATCCAATGACACTCCTTAGAATTAGAGGCCTGCATTAGAGTTGTAAATTTATATTTTTAAGCTGACAGACAGCACCGTGCTTTGATCCTGTTGCACAATATGGTGTTTTGAAGTGTGTATACTTGGTGGAATGGTTAAACTGAGCTAAGTGCATCAGCCTATATAGTTATTGGGCTTTTTTTTTTTTTGTGGTGAGAGCACATGACATCCACTCTCTTCACATTTTACAAGAATACATTAACTACTGTCACCTTAACTATGGAACGATGGGCTCTTAGATTTATACCTTCCATCTACACTCTCCCCAACTCTGTTAACCATTCCAACTTCCCCTAACCCCCATCCTACTCTCTTCTTCTCTGGGATAACATTATTTGATTCCATGTAGGAGCAGATTTTCATTCTTACCTGTCCAAGGTAAATTCCTTCTCAATCTTGTGGTAACTAATGAGGTATCCCCTCTTTTTCCTAGCAAGTTCTGATGCTAACTTTCTCTGACAGCCTTACTGAGAAACAGCCTAAATTTGCTTTACTGGATGAAGGAAAATCATGTGAGGAATATGTTTCCTCTTTTGTGTTGTTTGTATCTCCAGAAGGATTTTATCTCACTTTGCAAGTTGTGTGAGAGAGAAGCTTGTGGTATTCACTGGTTTGTCCTCTTGCACTCAAGTAGCAAGTCAAACCGACAGGAGCGTTCAGTCAGCACTCATTTCTAAAACCTGTCTTAGGTAAACACCTCAAAGGTTGTACTGGAAGAGATTTTTGTCTCTGCTTTCACCAAGGAGCGATGAGGAATGGGGTAAGACAACGTGAGTCAGAGGTTTTGCTTATTTATTGAGTGCCTACTGTGTGCCACGCCTACTCTATGCCACAGGAGCGTCTCATCTTTCTCTGATCTCATTACTGACAAGTATTTTACGCAACAGGAAAATGAAGTTAAGAAGCCCAGGAAGTCGCCCAACGTTACATGGTCAACACTGCCAGCACCTGGAGTCCACTCCGGTTTCTCCCACTGCACTTCGCTGCTAGCCAATGTGTAAAACAAGAGTTGGTGGCTTCTAGTAAGTTTCATTTTCATCTCTTTCCCGGGACCTGCAGGAGATAAGGGGCTTGAAGGGAGAATTCCTTCCATTCTATATAGCCTGAGAAAAGAAATGACTTTCCATATTCAAAATAGGGCCCCGAGTTACTCACCAAGCTGCAGGCTACGTGTGATTGATCAAAATTTCATTGGCGAGTTCTCAGATATTAGTGGAGAACTGAGAAGAGGGGCCTTCATGTTTAGGGCTCTTAACGACCCCTGCGCTTCTCACCTTGTAGGCTGAGTGGGCCTGAGATTCGACTCCTGACCTTCTTCGAGGCAGTGTTGATGCTGCTGGTCTGTGGACTCCAACCAGAACAGCCAAACCACAGGCAAAGGTAACACGTCTCTCCTTGCCACAGTGGGCAGGACCCAAGGGACCATCAACAGAGAGAGGATGAGCATGATTTCGGACAAGGACTAACACGATACACGGATCCTGTCCAAGGTTAAATTTTCACATACCAAATTATTTAGCTCACTTTCTTTTCTTTCTACCTTTCATTGCTCACATCTGACTTTGAAACTTTATGGTTTTGTAGAGAAAAATT
Organism: Hystrix cristata; assembly: GCA_004026905.1. Taxonomy (NCBI): domain Eukaryota; kingdom Metazoa; phylum Chordata; class Mammalia; order Rodentia; family Hystricidae; genus Hystrix; species Hystrix cristata. The sequence continues at coordinate 57,071 of PVJO010003749.1, read as the reverse complement.
GAAGTGATTTATAGTATGTTTAGCATTTGAGTTTTAGGAAAAGTGAGATTTCAAAGAACACAGATTAAAACATATGTGGATTTTGAACCATTTAACTTCACAGACGCATAATACACTAGTCCTCCCACAATGTGGACAAGGACCAGCTTCTTCAAGTCAGCCCTAAAGGAGGCATGAATTGTTTGCTACATCTGATAGTAGGCTATGTACACAGGAAAGTAATCAAGAAAGTCACTGTTTGGAGAGTTCAGTGCGAGAAATCAAATTCTACATAGAATGCATACTGGAATGTGGAGGGGGTGTGTGTGTGTGTGTGCATGTATTAGGAGAGTACCGATCAAGGAAAGCTTCACAGAAGACCTGTGTCTATAATCAGCATTCACGTGGGCGAGAACGATGCAGGTAGTGAGAAATAAGGCAAAGACTTACACACCTCAAATAACAGAGGGCGCTGTGATATACTTGGCTAGGATGGCCACAGAGACAAGTACTATATCATCTTTGGTAGACCTTGGTCAGGCCACCGTGGACATTGAACATTCTAGAGATGCTTGGGACATGAATGATTGAAAACGTGTTAAAAGACCTGCCAGTCACCAGCTGTAGTTACACATGCTCTTTCAGGTGTGGGGGATATCAACTGTAATAGGTATAGTAATAGTTCAATATCAATCTCTTTAACCCTGACTTAGATGAATGGATCCATCGAACACTTTTCTTAAACTCTAATGCACCAATCACAAAAGACTTATGATTCCCAGAGCAGCAACAATAGGCAATAAGGGTTACCACGTGCAGCACTGTATAAAGGTTTACATGCCCAGTGAGAACGAATTCTCACAACCTGGGGATCTACAGAAATCAGAAATTCATACACAGTACAACTGGCCAATCCATGCTTTGTTTCGTACCCCCTTGGAAGTAAAAAAGGGAACAGAAAGATATCATTTTTCCCCTAAGAGTCATGCAAATAGGTATGTGGAAAGAGCTGTTTTGATATCTCAAAGGGATGATATCTACGGTCTTTTCGTTTTGCAGTGGTAGGGCAACTACAGGACCATGTTACAAAGTCCTCCAGAGCACAAGTTACAGCGCTATTTCCAGCAAAGCATCCTGGAAGGGACTCCTCCACTTTCTCAACAGACAGGCCCCTGACTCGCCCAAAGAGACCACGCCCCCAAAGAGGTCTTGCCTCCAAAGACCACGCCGCAGACCACGCCCCAAAGAGGCCACACCCCCACGGGCCACTGCCCCAGAGGCCACACCTCCAAAGAGGCCACGCCTCCTTTGATTGCAAAGGTGTTCCAAAGCACAAGCCTAATGACTTCACAGGATGCAACACCTACAACTAACCTAAAACTCAGCCACGCGGGTGTAAAAACAGTTAAAATCAATAACTTTAGGAAAAGGCTAGTTATAGGTTACCCAGTCTGCTTAGAACATCACTTAATTTCAATTCGCTCTTTGTTTTCTTGTATGTATAAACCTGATGTTTCCTGGGTTCTTAACTGCTCTTTCTTTTCAGGGCTTTTGACAGAAAATCTCTGAACTGGACACAGGGATGAACAGGAGGCTTGAAAGGCAGCATTCAGTGCTGCAGGGTAGGGACCACTGGAAGAGCTGAGGAAAAGAGCGCTTCTTCCTCTTCACACTGTCCTGGGGATTTAAGGTTTCTACAAGGTGCTGGGCTGACAGCAACAGAATGAAACCTCCACCATCTATCAGTGAGAAGATGATGTATTTATAGAACATGAACCACAAGAGAGCTATGCTGAGCACTTTCAATAAACCTCAATTAAAGTGATCAATATTGCTGGAAGAATCTGTAAAAGCACCTCTGACAGAAAACTTCTTCCAGATTAGTTTTAAATGCTGAAATAGGGCATGTATTTCAAGGCGCAATGGTAAGTAAACTCCAGCGTCCAGGATATAATTGGCAACAGTCCTAATTCAGGGTCTCCAGGTTATAGATAAATGATGAAATCATAATGAATTCATGAATGAAAGGTTTTTTTGTCCTTTTATATTTAGGAAAATAAACACGAGTAGAATCCTATTACAGGACTTTGCATGTCTTGTGACCAATCCCACACAGCATTTTTAGTCATGTTTTGTCCAAAATGTCCACACTATTCTTCTTCCTCCTTGATAATTCAGACGTCACTCGCTGCTCACAGTCTGCTGGCAGTCCCCCCTCTTCTGCAAGTCCTTTCTTTTGTGTCCTTGTGTTACAAAAGTCTGTACTGTCTCACACAGTTGCCAGTCACACTCAGGGAGCAGTTGCTGGCAGTTTTTTGTCAGTTTTGGATCCACCACTGAAAAAGCAGCTCACCTGCGCTATGTTCAGTGTCACAGTCCCTGGGAACAACAGGCGGAGGATTAATACAGACACACCAGCTATATTCAAAATGCAAATCCTGCCAGGAGCGCTCACTCTCTTAGAGGATCTTTGGGGGCCCACAAGCTTCTTGTCAACTTCGCCACTGTGAGATGACACCTGGAGGGCCTGGACACCGAGAACCAAGGATGGCAAGAGTGGAAGGGTCAGAAAACAGGTGCCTTAGGGAGAAGGAGTGGAGAGGGAAAGACAGACCACAGTTTTGGTTAAGACTGATACTAAGAGTACTTTGATATACACAGTTTCTTTGAAATACCACAAGAATCGACACACCACTGATCTTTCTCAGAGGGAAAATGCCCACAAAAGGAGATCCTGGAATATCAGGTTCCCCAAACAGGGAACCCAAGGAAGAGAATTGTCCTTTGTTGAACGAAAGCCAGTTACACTATGTCTTTCTGCTATATTGGCATTCTGGAATTCTCCTCTTCATTCAGTCACTCACTCGGGACATGTTTAGTGCACACTCAAACGTATCTGTGGGTTGACATGATCTGAGGTTCTAGAGACACTATTTGAGCAAAATGAAATTGGAACCTGATTTTAGAAGGTCCTACCTCTCGGGAGACAGAGATATTAATCAAACAATAACAATGATATAAAATTAAACATTAAAAAGTATAGGCTGGGTATGGTGGTTCATACCCCTAATGCCACCACTCCGGAAGGCTGATGCAGGAGGACCAGCCTGAGCAACTTAGCAAGACCCTCTCTCAAAATTAAAACCAGAAAAGTGCAGGGGATGTAACTCAATGGGGAGGCCCTGGGTTCAATTGCCAGTACTATTAAAAAAAAAAATTATACCTGGTAGGTGTAATGAAGAAAAAGCATAATGATCCCTGAGCATATTTCACAGAGCCATTTTAATGTCTGAGTGAGGAAAGAGGCCAGGACAGTATTCTGGCAGAGGATACCACATATGCTAAGTCTTGGGATGGAATGAAACATGACACTTTCCATGGCCTCTTCTTACGGCTTTTCTTCAAATCATTGGATCTGAGGATCTGGAATCCAGAGTTGGGCATGGTGGTCTGTGCCTGAGATCTCAGCCACTGGGGAGGCCAAGGAAAACGCATCATGGGAGCCTAAGAGTTCAAGGCCTCTATCTCAATGAAGAGAAAAGAAATTCTTCAGCACACGGCCAGCAGTTCCCCAGCCTGGCGTCTGAACTTCCCCGTCCTCTGCATGAAGAAACACAGAGGGATCATTCCGGGCTGCAGACCAGAGCGGCCTCTCCCCGCACCACCTTTCCTGCTGGCCCGCGTGTGACTGTGTGCAGTGCTTGGCAAGACCTTGACCCCAGCGAAATCACATGGCTTGCAGAGTGCCCTGGGGTCGGCCCCTGGAGGGGAAAGGACACCTCAGCTGTCCGCAGGACTGGCTCTGCCCCAGAGAGGACTTCACAGCAGAATGAGCTCTTAATGTCGGATTCCCTCGGCCCCAACCTCACGGAGAAAAGAATGGCGAACAGGTTGAGCAGCTGGCTCTGGAATTCAGCTGAGACTCTGTCATCTGGGAACTTCCTGACCTGCGAACTTCGATTAGAGTCCTCAGTGAAACGTGTTGCTTCTCCCCCGCTGGCCAAGTGCCCGGTGATGAAGCCTGGAGACACTGCGGCATTTCCTTAAGGACATCAGAGTCTGACTTCTTTACTGTTTTAAATTAAAAAAGAAAATTCTTCTGATTGTGTTCTCCCATAGGGTGAATATAAATGGCCAGACACCTTGATTAGGGCATTTTATGTCAGGATGACAATCACTGGACTCGATGTAGCAGAGAGCACCTTGGTGGATAGGTAGATAGTACACAGCAGAGAAGAGACTAATGCCCTGATTTTGGAAAACGTGCTTCTATGACAAACAGCCCCACTCACGATAACCCTGGGTTCTAGGTTCACTACGTATTGACTACCGATGTGGTTGAAATATATAGTATGTGTTTTAACCTCTGATATCCTGGAATCACCTGGACTGATAATTCATACCACGGAAAGGTTCTAAGGACACTATGTAATGCAGACAAAATAGCAAAATACTTGTATTTTGAGTTATGCTAAAAATCTGTTCTCTTCAGAGGAAGCAGATGAGGTCTTAGTGAGATTGCTGTGCTCTGTGTGACTTGGGAGATGGGAGAGACACAGAAATGTGCCCGAAATTGAATACAAGATTGAAATATTTTAAGCTCAGAGCCTTTTGTCATGTCTCCACTTAGTTAACATCAAGTTTCCGACTAATAAGGCTTTTAACAATGAAAATAAAATTCAGAGTCATGGAGTTCTAAAACTGAGGAAAATGGACGTCAGAAAGCAAGACCATTTGTACTTAAGACACTGGCAGAAAAGTCAGTAGCTTTGTGCTTAAAAATATTTCAAGAACAACTGAGCTGGAATAAAATATCTTTATCTGAAACTTGATTGTTTTATCTCAATTTTTCCACAGGCATTTTATGAATAACTAGTTTTAGGAAATTTTCTAATTTCCAAATTCAGAGCCATAAGAATGTAGAAACATGGGAATTTATTTCAACATGTGGACTTGAAGAATTCACGGCAGGGGACAGGAGTGGAGCTTAGTGGTAGAACACTTGCCCGGCGTGCTCGAGGCCCTGGGTTCAATCTCCAGTAAACACTCGAACAAGCAAAGGAGCCATCGTTATCCCCTCCCCTGGGTGGCTGCCGCTCTGGGAACTGATTCTACCTTTTAGTTACTTTGCAGCTCTTAAAACAAAAACACTTGGGGTTTAGCTCAGTGATAGAACACATGCCTATTACACATTAAGCTCTGGGTTTGATCCCCAGCACTACAAATAAAAATGAAGCAATAAGTTAAAAAAAAAAACAAAACACAAAAAACTTTGGTGGGGAGTTCCTAAAATGCATGACTCTTTGGCATGTCACGTGTTCCATTTATATGTAAATACCATCAGCGTCTAAAACAACAGGTGAACTGCATCCATAGCTTCACAAATATGGGCCTCTAGTTACCCACACCTGAAAGTTCTCAGGGTAAAAGTACTATCTCGCCCGCAGTCACAGTGTGTAGGTTACCCTGCTGATCCGCTCAGGAACTTTGAGATTCACGTTTTTAATGTATTGTCTATTGCTTTGCTCATTGTTCTACTATAATTGCATCAATTTCCCCAAAGCACACTCGCATTGTCTGTATGTAGATAAGCAGTAACCAGATGTCCACGCTGTGTTAAAGTTCCATTTCTGTTGTCCTACTACAGAGGCGAACCTCCTGGCCTGTGTAAGCTCACAGCCCCATCAGTATTGTTCCAAACAGACGACAAGACGATCTGTGCTGACTCCTGCCCCGCAGAAAGGTGCTCAAGATGTAAACCTTTGGGGGGGCACCCTTCAGGGGAGCCAATGGAGAGTGTCCAAGACACTTAGGAAGCTGTGTCCACCATGCTGTTGGGATGACTGCACTAAAATCTTACTTGTCCTTCCTCACAGATGACTTCATGCCATTTTATAGGAAGCACTGAGGTTCTTTCAGATTTCTATACTTGCAGAACTATAACACAACATGAAGAATTATTCTGTGCAATGCATGCTCTGATGCACTGTTTTGCATCCCCTTGTTGCTTTTGCCCACGGACAGCGCCTCAACATTGACCTCTTGCCTAAAATATGAAGAGCCCAGACCTTTCCCCCCGAACCCAGCTACACTCACACCATGCTGTTCCGACGCTGTATCAGAGAACGGCCAGTGTTGCACATCCCCTGCAACACATGCTCGTAAGCGGTCCCTCAAACACAGCCCTGTGCTAAAGAGCATCCTGGCTTTGCTGGCTGAAGATTCACAAACCAAAGCCTGGAAAGGAGCAGGGTGGCTGCGTGGTCCTCCACTCGCTGGCCAGCACAGAATCCCTTAACGAGCAATGTCGGGTCCAGGACAGAATGCATTTCCAACGCTGGGACATATCTCTTCCTCGCACAATGGACCACAATTCACAAAAGAGGATGCTAAGACTGGAAAACGGCAGCTTGGTGTTTTCGGAAAGGGATGGTCAGCAAGTATCCGTGTTTGTACTTGCCTCTTCCCATGCGTGAAGTCCAAATGCAAAGCGCCACACAGGTGTGAGTCTTTCCCGAGAGAAATTGTTTGCTAGCCCACTTAACAACAACAAAAAGTGTTTCCTATCATGTCCCAGAGGATCGAATCTACCCTTTCAAAAATGGAAACCTGTGACTGCCAGACAGCTATCTGCTGCCGGCTTTGCCCTGGGTAGTTTGGGTGTGAAGCGAAACCGTCGCCACCCACCGCCCCTTCGAGCGAGATTCTAAAAGGCAGGCGACCCGAAAGGAGCTGCAGACCAGCCACCCCTGGCAGAAAACCCGGGATCAGAGCGACCCCAGTGCCGAGCAGGGCTGCGCCGCTCCGAGACCGTCTCCTCGGGACGGGAGGAGGGCTGGAGCCATTTTTCACGAGGTTCACAAGGAAATGTCAGCTCGCGGAGTCTCGTGCACGGCCAGACTGCATCGTAATCTGGTCCGAAGGGACACAGCCAGCCGCCCTCGCGGAAGGGTCTCTCCGAGCCCACGACAGACCTCACTCCCTCATTCTTAACCTCTGTGGGGAGAGGCTTGGACGACCTCACGGCACAGACCTGCATCCTATTCAAAACTAAAGCTCTCCCCGTTTCCTCCCGGGGCTCTGTGAACCAGACACTCCTGAGTCCAAAAAGAGGGGAGAGAAAGGCTCTTCCCACTCCTCGCCCTCCTGCCGCTTCTCGCCTGATGGCTCTGGGCAGTTTCCTCGGAATCGAGCAGGTTCCTGACCAGGCACAATGGCAAACGGGCAGACAACCCTCCAGCTATCAGGACAGCGCCAAGCGAGGCTTCCTTTGTAAAAACACAGGGAAACACGCAGCCTGGAACAAAAGACACTCTATCTGCACAGCGAGAAACGAGAGAAACGATGTGTTTGATTTACACACATGTGCACGCACTCCTGAAAATCAGAGCTCTGAACCTAATGTAATTATGACACATTGTACTCGTTCACCGAACCAGGTCCCGGCGAGGCGGGCTTTGTAAGCTTCGGCTCCGCCGGCGGAATAGCCGGGCGTGCCTTTGTGGCAGGGGTGCCATTTCAAACTTCCTCTATTTGAACTCAATTACGGGGGAGAAGGAGCGAGGGCGGACGCAGTGGGCTACCGGGGCAGAAAACGCCGAGTCAGCAGATACCTGCTGTTTACCGCTCGCCCTCCCCGGTCGCGCCCGCCCCGCCTGACGATCCGGCCGGCCCCGAGCGGGCGTCGCCGGGCTCCGCGCCCACCGGCCGGAGGAACAAAAGCCCCGCGCCGGCCCGCCGGGGCTCGGTCCGGGCGCGGGGTCAGCGCGCGGCGGCCTCCCCGCCCGCACTCACCTGCAGCCCGGCGCGGGGCGGGCGGCGCGCGCCGTCCCCGGCCAGCTCTCCATGGTCCCGCCGCGCCCGCTCCGACCACCTGTGCCGAGCGGCCGCCCGCCGCGCAGGGCCCTGCGCCCCGGGGCCTCGCCCGCCGGCTCCCGGCCGGAGTCCGGGGCCGCTCCCCGAGCCCGGCAGCCGCAGCCGCGCAAAACTGCCGCGGAGGTCTTTTGTCTCCGCTCCTCTGGGCGGCGAAGCTCGCAGCGCCGGCCGGCCGCGTCCCGGCCGCCCGCCCCTCCCCGCGCCGGCCCAGCCCCCGCCGGCCTCGGCGCTCCGCGCTCCGCGCTCCGCGCCGCGGGCTCGCACCGCCCGGCTGGCACTTCGGGGCTTCCTCGGGGAGGGCGGGCGGGCGGGCGGCTCGAGGTGAAGTCAGGTGACCCCTCGCTAGGAGCAGCCAGACGACGGGCGTGCGGATTTTAATACACACACAGGCGCATTTACATTACAAAGCCGCCAGGAAGATCTGCTCCCAGAGATTAAGCATTTTTGCTTTTGCTTTCATAGTCCCCTTTCAGCAATTAAGAGAAGCTAGTATAGGATAATGAAATGTAATTAAACTTTTCTGTGTTAATAACAAGGCCGCATCCTTTCAGAATCATCCAGCTGAACAATTCTTTTAAACTGGTAAGCTTGACAGTTTCTTTCTCTTTGGAGGGTCAAAGAATCAGTTATTTTTACTATTTACACACGTGTTCTAATTGGTCTTTTCTTTGACACCCAGGTAACCTATCCCAAAGTTAAGGGCCATTATAAATGATAATCAAAATAATAACATGAAAGAAAAAAAAAAAGAAACAGTAATAGACGCCAGACACGTAGCGTGGATAGAAATCAATAGTTTCCAATTGTGGAACTAGATTCAATAATGAGCAACTTTTTGCTCTTGGGCGAATAACTTATCCCTTCGCTGCTTGGATGTCTCTGTCTTCAAATAGAAACGAAATGTGAAAAATGAAGGAAGCACCCCGCCTTCTCCCTCCGGATCAAGAAGCCTGGCAGAGGACGCCCACGGAGCTCGGACACCTACCATCGCGGAAACGGAAGCCATCTGGAAACGCGCCGCCCTCAGGAAGGCAGTAGGAGGAGAAAGGGATCACCGGAGGCCTGGCCCCTGGAGTCAGGGCACCTCTCCCTGCTACAGAGGTTTTGGTAGCCAGTGGGGTGCTTACCACTAAAAGGAAAGATGGGCGCACTGCACAGAAAACTGAGATAGTGCCCAGGAACTATTCTGAGCACTTAGATAAAAGTACTTTATAACTTGAGATGGGAAGGAATCGGGGTGGGGACCAGCCAGCGGTTCGCAGTGAGCATGGAAGACTCTTCTTTGACCTCTGGCGCTCTGTCCATGGATTCTTCATTTTAAAAACACAATGATCCTGGTGCCTCAGCAGAGCGGGAGCGTGGGACAAGCGCTGACACGGAGCCCAGTTATCCCTACCACTGAAGCAGACTCTCTTGGGGTGCAGAAAGCCCCCAAAGCGAGGACCTCAGAAGCAAAGGGTCTCTGGCCTTGTCCTGACTCCAGCTGCCATGTCGTCATCTGCCTCACAACCCCCTCCCCCGTCGCCCAAGGCAAGCCATAGAAACTGGAATTTTTCTTCCCCAAAGTGGCTCAGAGAAATGAGAGCCTTTATTCTCCAAAGCAAGCAACTAAAGCCCATGTCGATTGTGCTAACCTTCGCCCATCCTGTGTCGGTGCTACCCTAAAGAAAGTCTCCAGATGACCTTGTCTGGCTGTAAATCTTGAGACTTCTGGAGGGCGCCAGCCTCTTCCCCAAAAGGAGGGAAATGCTGCACTGAGAGCCTTGCTGGGGGTGCCTCACCGAGGTCCCCACTGTCAGTATTAAATCGCACCCTTTCTGTCCAACCCTGCATGGCTAGACGTCTGCTCACACTTGACGGAACTAAGTGCAGTCATGTGCAGTTCATGCTGGCTGCTGGGTCTTTGATCCAAAGCCTCCGGGGTCATGTAGAACTATGACCAAGTAAGACCAAGTAAAGATGTTGTGCCCTTCCCTTGTGGCTCTGTCTTTTAGTCCAGGTGTGTTGGCTGTGAGCGTATGTGCTGGGCCAGAGCAGCATCATGCCTTTTCTGCCCCACAGGCTCTGGTAACCTCCTACACTTCTCTTGAGCAAGAGGCCAGGGAGCCCACATCTGCTGCTGGACTGGGCGCTCAGCTGCAAGGTGCCACGTCCACCCCTAGAAACCATTCGAGCTGGACAGGAAGTGAGAAACAACCACTCACTGCACTTGCTCCTTGTGTATTTTAAGAGCTTTCCCTTGCATAGCAAAGATCCTATTTAAGCTTTTGAAATACATTATATGCTAACTGGCTGCAATTTTACCTTCAGTTTGTGCTACAAATATTGGCACCAAACCATTGGACATAAAAAACAAAACAAAGGGGTTGGGGATTTAGCTCAGTGGCAGAGCACTTGTATGGCAAGCACAGGCCCTGCATTCAGTTCCCAGCTCCAAAACAAAACAAAACAAACCTTCCTGCAGAAAGGCAGAGTCCCCTTAGACAAGTACAAGAAGACTTAACATTCTTACAGGGTGAAAACATAAAGGATATCACTGTATTGGCTCTTACAATGAAATTAGCTACACCTCCAATTTTTATCTTTCCCTCTAGTGTTGGGTGTCTTCGTTTTGCGTTTACTCTTTGATTTTTCCTCGCTTCGCCCCATGACTGTCCTTCTTTTGTCCAGAGAGTCACTTTCTTTGAATGTGCAAGATGTCGGAAATGATAGTGAGTGAGGAAGACAGCGTATATTATATTTGATATCATCTGGGCTTCAACACAAACGCTAGTATATAGCAACTTTAAGTTCCATGCTGCCCTAACAAAGGGAGCAGTAGACTCCAGACTGCATGTGCTTTATTATGAGAATAAAATGATTTGATATAAAGACCCTAGTAAAGCTCACCCGTGACAGGCCAGTTTTTTTGAAAAGTGAAAATAAATTAGCAAAACAGTTATAGCAATGAGGCCCAGCCAACTTTCCGAAAGGTCTCTTATTCCTTCGAAAGTGCTGACAAAGAGTAAACTGCATCTTTACTCATGTGCTCCTTTATTCAAATAATGTTCATTGAGCTCTTGCTTTGTGCTAGGCACTATTTTAAGCTCTGAGGGGCACAAGACAAATAAAACAGAGTCTGGACCCTTTCGGAAGCTCAAAATGTAGGTGCCACCGGCAGTGTGGGACTGATTGTGACGGCTCTGTATGTGGGTGATGCAGTGGCCCATTATCTAAAGTATCTAAGGTGTATATTGTGCAAAGATTATTTGGCAGCTGTTTGAAGGGTGGATTAGAGCTACGTTTCTCAAACTTTCCTTAGGGTAGGAATTACCTTGAATGCTAGTCAGCGAATAGAGTGCACATCACAAGAGAGAAGTCCACAATTACCTATTTTTTAACAAGTATCCTAGACAATTACTGTCATCAGGAAATTTCTGAAAATGCTGATTTTGTGGTGATTCTTGACCATAACAGAATACCAGAATCACCTGTGGAGGTTTTTTCTTCTTCTTGTTTGTTCTTTATTCTGATTCACACCGAGGTACTTCCCTAGGCATTTTTAAAGTTTAATTTTACTTCATTTTATGTTAGTATTTTGTGACAAGATCTCACCAAATCACTAAGTTGTCCAGCCTGGACTCAAAGTGATGATCCTCTTGCCGCAGCCTGCCAGAGTGCTGGGATTACAAGTATGTACCACAGTCTTTTAACCAATCAAATACAGTAGTCCTCCAACCAATTTAGTGGGACAATCTGGAGATGGAACCAGGCATATTTTGACCTCCTGGGGTGGTCCCTCTGCAGCCAAGATCAGGAATAACTGGCATGGAAAGAGATGAAGTAGCAAGATCATTTAGAAGCTATTTTAGAGGATGTTTGGTTGGAACAACAGAATCCAGCAAGCCCAAGTAAAGGTGGATTCATGCTATTAAATGCGTGATTATAAACATAGGAGTCACGATACCATGCTGACCGGAACTGGGGCTAAAGGGCCACTAAGAACCCAGAATCCTCCTCTCTCTGCTGTTTAATCTCCTCTGGTGACTCCTTGTGTCTGCTGGTCTTAACCACCCTCATCTTGTAGGAGCTCCAACGTGGCACCCTGGTGTCCCCACGGCTGTATTAGCAACTGCACATTCACCAGGCAGGAAGTTGTGATGTCTATGACCTTTCTGTTCCATCCTCAAGTCAGCCTGGCTTGGCTGGGCTGGTTTCCCGAGTCAGCCCCCAGCCCACCATTCATGGCCGGAGCAGTCAGATGGCCCCATCCGTCTGAGAGGGGCTGGCAGAGTCTCTGAGAAGCCACAGACAGCAGCCCGCCTGAGCATGCTGCAGGCATAGGAGTGACAGTTCAAGCAGTTCAATGAGTGACTGGAGGTTGAAACAGGCCAGAGGTGGAAGACAGATGACCTCAGAGGCCGTTCAGAGGTAGAATTCAAGGAACCCAGAGCCACTGGACACGAAGCTCATGGAGAACAGTCACACGGGGGAATAACCAGGACTTTACCTAGTGTCCTGCTGCTGGCCTCCATTTCACTGCTGGTCAGTGGAGAATATATGTCTGGTGGGAATGTAACCACTGGGCTCAAAACCTGAAACTAGAAATTCTGTTTGAATCAGCTATGCCCCCTCCTAGGCATCTTCCCAAACGAGTGAAAGACACCATATTACAGAGACACACGCATACTCATATTTATAGCAGCACGATTCATAATAGCTAAATCTTGAAGCAGCATGTATGTCCATCAACAGATGAATGGACAAAGAAAACGTGCCATTTATATATAATAGAGTACTACTGTGCCACAAAGAAGGATGAACTTGAGTCATTTGTAGGAAAATGGATATACCTCGAGACCACAGTGTTAAGGGACATAAATCAGACACACAAGTTTAAATATTGCTTGTTTTCTGTTATATCAGAAACCCAAATAATAAATAAAGAGCAAAATAAGAGACAAATACTAGGAAATAGGGAGATAGATCTTTCTCAAATGGGAAGAGGATAGAGGGAGAGGGGAGAAAGGAGAGAGAAAAGGGATGAAAAAGAAATGATGTGTTATGTATAGGTACCAACGCCACACAAGGAATGTAAACATTATGTACAGCACACATGCTCTAATAAAAAAAAATAAAGAATTAGAGTACAGCCATCAAAACAGAAAGAAACAAAGAAAGAAAGAAATACAGAGAAGCCTAAATGTCAATGGAAACTCAAAAATATTAAAGAAAATTAGACAGATGAGAGTTATAGAGAGTTATATATTCAAGAGAATTTTTAAGACAAATGACAGACTTCTGCTTTTTATACTTAAGAGTTTTTTTTATAAATCTGGTGAATTCTTATAGAATGAAATATGATGAAGGTGCTTATTTTGTGCCAATAAACACTGCACCATATGCAGTCTACACGGCCTTCTGGCGTGAGACTCGGCCAGCCGTGCTCAACCTGTCTGTGGCTGGCGCGGGTCTTCCGCACAGGTGTGCCTGGTCCCGCGGCAGGCGCCTCCCTCCGCCTGGCTCCGGCTTCTCCTCCTCTGCCCAGCCAGGGCTCCAGGGAGCACTGTGCCCGGGGCCCGCCCCGCTCTCAGGCTCTGCACCTCAGCTAGGCTGCGGTTTCAACAGCAGCGCCAGGATGATCGCGCCAAGAAAAGGCTCTCATCTTATAGGCAACTTCATTTGTTAATTCCTCCAGTAACGCTAAGAAGTGCTGCTCTCACCACCTGACAAGGAAGGAGAGTGAAGTCTGAGCAAACTATGTAACTCGCCCAAGGTCAGGAAACTAATGAATGGCAGTTTCTTGGGGAAGATCCAAGGCCGGCTGTGCCACATGATTAACATCGCATCTTACTTATCCCTAATCGGCGGGGAGACAAAAGTCAGTAGCTGATTAGGTGAGTAGATAGCTGTGATACTCTGTTGCTTTCTACTGTAGTCTACACCAAGGCTCAAGTTCAAGAGCAGGACTCTCTGCCTCTGGGTTTGAAGTCATTCTCTGTATTTCTGAGCTGTGTGGCCAAAGGAAAGTCATCAAATCTCTCTGGGCTTCTCCATTTCAGACTTATCTCACGGTTTCATAAGGAGGGGGAAACAAGAACCCATGCTTAGCATTCAGTATGATGCCTGGCACTCAAATACTTAGTAAATGTTGTTTCCTACTATTCTTGTTGTCATTACTTTTTCCCTCTCATTCGAAGACGTTTTGAGAGTAAAGATGCACCACTGACTCTGTGATCAAACGTAGTTTGTTTTTCGAACATTCTCATTTACAGAGCTACTTTATTGATTTTTAAGAAGTTTCACCCATTGCTATTTATCTAACCATGAATTGCATAAATTGCTTCATTATCAAACCCTCCATATACGCTTTTGAGAGAAAAAAGCAGAAATTACATAATTTCCAAAAAGCCAGTTCTTGCACTTCAGCAATAAGGTACATATTAATTCTTTTTAAAAAATCAGTTATACCTGCCTTCTTCTGCCTTTTTTCGAAGTAGATCGTTTCAGGGGACATTTCCTTACGTTCTGAGACCCGTTGTTGGTCAGTTAAGAGTATAGTTAGGGTGGATATGTTATTGCACTCGTGGGAAATTGAAGCCAAGCATGCTGTATACCTTACCCGGCGGTGGGACAAGGAATGCACACGAGAAAGATGATTATCACACTTTGCAGATATAGACAATCTCAAGAAAATTACCTTCTATGTTCAGTTAAATGAATCATTGATCCTCAGGGGTGAGGAGCCCACTGCTGCTGGTCTGAGAGTGTGGAGCAGATTGGTGAGTTAGACTTGACCACGGGGTGTGTGGTAGCTGACTTCTGGTCAGTGGGTATCAACAGCATCTGTGTCTGCATCGCCTGTATCTCCAGGGCTTCCCTGGCTCACAGGCCACACGTGCATCTTCATCAGAAACAACTCGCTTCTTTTTGACTGTTTTATCAGATTAATGCATTTTCTGTCACTGTCAAAAGTATGCTGCTCTACTTGAAGATAGTTATATGCATGTGCGTGTGTGCGTAATCATCACTGGGAGTGATTTGATTAGCCCATTCTGAGAGAAGAAGAGCAAGAAGCAGAAGATTCTTGCTTTGAGTTTTTCTTGAGTCTTGTCTAGCCAAAGCAGATGCTTTTATAAAAATCTTTAAACATATTCCACCGGTGAGTACACGGGGCACCGGCAACCCTGACTTCACCATTTCCTGCTTGGGTGGCACTGGACACATTACTCATCTAAAAACAGTGATGATGTCTACTGCACAGAATTATCAGGAATAACGGAGATAATTCGTGTGAAGTGCTCAGCTTAGTGCCTGGCGCACTGTCACCACCAACCCCGCCATCGTGGCCCCACCACCGCCATCATTGGCAGACCTTCCGCCGGTGGTTTCTCATCGTGTATTACCAGTCCACAATGAAGCTGGCCACGCACGTGGAGGGTCCTCCTTCCGAGGACCCCAGGGGTGCACCACGCACGGATGACCCATGTAAGAACGTGCTTCAGACGACGGGCAAGACCAAAGCACAAGCGTAACTGCACCGAGTGGGCATAAATAAATTCCATTTTTGATGGCTGTCCTTTAAAGATCTGAATTCCTGGTCTCATAATGAGGCAGCCCAGTTCTGACTTCTGCACACCAGCCTGACCTGTGATCTTGCATTTTCTCCAGAGACTCATGCCTTTCCATAACCCTTCACATCACCTTGCGAACCCAAACCGGATGGACCTGACTGGGACGTATGTGGGGTTTCCTGCTTTAGGAGGCAAACTCGTCGCAGCAGAGCCTGAAAATGTTGTGAAGAGAGTGCAGTGTGCTGTCTCTTCTGCCCGCCTTCAACCACAAAGTGGCACTTCCAGCATCCTTGCTGCACTTGACTCACCTTATAACAAACACAAAATTCAACAGAACACACCATGTAAAATAGTATGTGCCACCTTAAGTAGTGATTTTGAATGGTAATTCTGCGAACCGCTGAGTGACTTTAGGCAGCTAGCTTGATGCCCTTGAACTTTAATTTCCTCATCTGAAAATAGAGAATAATTTTTATGAATATAGTATTTAAGCCCTGAAGTCTTTTGTGTAAATAAACATAATCATGAAATTAGTAGCACAGAACCTGGCACACAATGCCTTCTCAAGAAACAGGGTTTTCCTTCTTGCCCTTCCTAAGTGGTCATTCGCCCGCTGCACAGTGACATTGTCCAGGCCCGGTCATCTTCCAGAGGTCACCTGGTCTGCTCACATTCCCTTAGCTCGCCTGACATTTGCAAAACACCTTTTGGCATGAGTTCTAGTACTCCAGTAAGATGTGCTCTTGCCGAAGGGTTAAAGTTTGGTGAAAAACTACTTCCTTCCAGATACCAGAGCAATTTAAGAAAACCAAAAACAGATTAAATTGGATGGAGGGAGGGAAAGGGAAAGAGAAAGAAAGAAGAGAGGAGAGACAAGAGGGAAGAAAGAGAAGAACTAGTTCCCTGCTTCACCAAAGACAGGACATATCACCACCAGGCGATAGAGGGAGGTCCGCCTGGCCTCTGTTAGGATTTGGGAGACCAGGTCTTGGATAACTCATTTACTGTCATTGACCTTCTTGGGGAAATGATCCTGAACTTTAGCACGATCACATGCACCCCATAGGTTTTTGGAGCATGAAATTAAGAAGTTAAATATTCCTGGAGGACCTTTGGGTGTCCAATCCCATCTGTCCATGGCACTGGGAGGCTGGGAGTCCCACAAGTTCACACTATCCCTTTAGTCTCCATGGTGGGACTAACTCTGCCCATTCACAAAGAAAGAAACGTTGGCTCAAGGACCTTTGGTGACTTTCCCAAGGACAAAAGCCAATAGGACAGAACCAGATGAATCACCTGTGAATAGAAAGCCCAGGTGCTTTGTACTGCACCATGCTGTTACCCTCTGGGACAGAAATTGAGAATAAAGTCATTAGGAAATCAAACCTTAATTAAGACTCTGTAATGATATTTCAAATAAACGTGAATAGTCCTGCAGCAGTCATGAAAACTGGAGGGGAAAGTGCTTCGTCTGGCCGTGGTGTACTACTTTGAGTTTAGCAAACAGCTCCATGAAACACAAACAAACAAGCAAAGTGACTTGCGGCATTTGTGGATTTTTGTAGTGAATATGCCCACCTGGCCGATTGCAGGCTGTCAGTCACTGAGCTGAATTGGGGAAGAAATGGGTGTGAATGCCTTTATCAAGTCAAAGCGAGGCATTTCCAGCACACGTGTGTGTGTGTGCGTGCGTGTGTGTAGTTTATATTTATGTTATTTTCTTTAAAAAAATAAAAAATAATAGCCTGACCATTTTTCAAGTCAGTAACAGTCATTATGCGTGTAGGCATTTCAGTTATGCCCTAATCATCCCCCCTTTTTTTAAAATGACGCAATATTAGTATGTAATTATGCATTACTAACCTACCATTATATTTCAAAATATAACTGACAATATCCAAGCAAACAACAGAAAACAAACCCTAACTCTGACGACCAGTCTTGACCTGCTCACTTTCTTCCACACACTGACTGTTTTAAAATCACTTTCGAAGGACTACGCCACAGGATTTCATGAGAGATGGAAGGTTTTCGAGGAACCTGGCGCAGGGTTCCTCCGAGAAACCGGCAGTGACAATGGGCGCTTCTGCCACGGCAACGGGTCACGAGGGAAATCTGAACAGAGAAGGAGAACAGAACCAGTACCTAACGGCCCTACTTCCTCCTCACCTCCTTAAAGAGCCGCAGCAGCCCAGATTCCTACCAGACAAAGCGGGGCTGCGGGGAAGTTGCAGGGTTGGGTGCACGGCTTGCAACTTGGGCGAGCTTGGTATTGTCACTTGCGTAGCCTGACTCGCAGAAGATATCCAGGCGGATTCTTCGGGAAATGACTGGTGATTTCCGAGGCAATTTACTTTATCTTACTCATTGCTTTTGATTGTGAGACACAGTAGCAAGAATACAGCGGAGGTTAAATGTGAAGAGTCGGCTACGTAAGAAAATTTCCACAAATGCTTGAATTATTGCTCATGTAAATGTAGAAAACTCTTCCCATCTACTAAATAAAAGAAGATAAAAAAGAAAAGGTGCTAAATTATCACGGAGATTTAGAGGGAAAATTGGATCTGAGTTGAGGAATAACTTCTCTTTCAAAAACATGATAAAGAGGAGATAAAAGACTTTAAGTATTCAATTGTTACTGATAGCACAACATATTTACATCTAAGAGGACAGCATACACAGATAAATTTATATTAGAAAGTTAAAATATGAGTTATGCTTCTGTAACAGAAGAAATGTTTTAGGCCTAAACTAGAACAAAAGATATTAACATTAGGATGAATATCCTGTCAGCTTAGCAGGCACCAGAAAGATCACTGAAAGAAACTGGATATTACAGACATTGAAGAAATTTCACTGTGAAATCTTTATGAACATAATATGAATGTCCTTCTTCATTTGCTATTTTTCTTCTTAAAACACTGACCCCTTTGCAGTGTCTTCTTATGTGATTCTTTAAAACTATACTGTTCTGAGTTTTAGACTACTTCACAAATGATAACAATGATGAATGTCAAGTTAAAATAAAAGCATGATTCAGATTTTTCAAAAGTCTAGAAGATCTTTGAAAGTGAGATTGTCAATTTAAGAAAAGAGTTCTTATCTAATAAGGTTAAAAAATAGCACAAAATTGAGTCAGAGATGAACTTCCTCCAACTCGGGGAAAAATGTCAGCAATTGGATGGTAATTTATGATAGGATAGCTGGGGTAAGAAGGAGGTGGGTATGGGGTCAGCACAAGTCCCCTTGGCGGAATGAACTGGCCTCAGGAAACAGTGGACACATGGTGCCATGCAGGGCTTTTGAGATAATGAACTTCTAGCTGGGGTCTCCAGGGTCTTCTTTCCATTCCTCTCAGTCCCAACATCACCTACCCACAGTGGTCCTGCAGACACACGGGGTGGGCGAGTCCTTTACAGAAAGGGTGCGGAAGACACGAGTTTGCTCTAGGACATTTTGAGTTTGTGCAGATCGCCAGAGACAGAGTTGGAGAAGTTTGAGCTGGAATGTCGAGGAAGGGACCATCTAGGGCCTAACCAAGTGAAGTGAGAGGAGTGGGGGATGTGGGCCAAGGAGGGACTTAGAGGAAGAAAACAAGAAAGGAAACATCGGTATTTGAGGGATGAGAAAAGGATGTAGTCAGTGATCAGCATTGAGAAAGACTGTCAGAAAAAGCACAGTAAAGAATGGTGATCAAGTGTGGCACACACCAACCGC
>PVJO010003749.1:0-37847 GCA_004026905.1 Hystrix cristata | reverse complement strand
TCTAAGCCTCCCTACCCCTCCGAATACTCTTGGGAGCCTTAAAAGTACACATTCTTAGACTCCGTCCATGGAGACTGATTTGGCAAATGCAATTCCTTATGGGATTTCTTGGGTTGTGACAATACTTCAATACGATTCTTATCAGACTGAATTTTCTATATTTAAGATTTTTAAACTTTCAACTAGTCTGCGAGCATCTGAAAGGAAGACCTATGTGCCCAGGAAAGACTAGGTGCTCACTAGTGTGTGAGAGCTAACCGGTCATCTTAATTCTGCTCTTTCAGATAACCACCTAGCTGATCAATTACAGTGAAAGTAGACACTTTAGACGCAAAGTTGAAGGAAGATCAGAATATCTTTTAATACCAAAACAAGCAACTTGGGATCTAAAATGAAATCAAAAGGTTGTCCTGAACTGGCCATGGAGAAAAGGGCTGTTTTCAAGAATGATGTATGCCGTACAGCCATGTCAGCTTTGTTTTTTGGAGGATGTTGATTTGGCTCAGAGATGGTGTAAGTGTGTCACTCTGAGAGTGTCTGTGCAGTCACATGATGAGAAAGCACATAATTAGAGCTGCCCCTTGATGATAGCCTATTCATCTGCGGTGCTATTTTGGAAACAGTAAGTTTTTAATTTGTTTCCAGTGTTTTTGGAAGAAGTTCCACTGTATCAGAGTGCTGAGCTTCACCCTCTATGGATTTTCTCTACTGAAATTCAATGAAGTATTATCAAATTATAATGGGGTAATCCACAAGGTGTCAACTGCCATCCCTAGCAGATGACACACAGGCGGCCACGCCACCCAGAGCAGAGGGCAGGCCCAGGTTGAGAACTCGACGCTGGGTACCTTGGCACAGCATTAAACAGCAAAGCAACAACTGTAGTGAATGATTTTAGGAACTGGAGAAAAACTCACCATATTTCTATTCTAGCACACAGGATGTGGCCTACTTCTTTAAAATGTCAAGCATAGAGACACAGATTTTATTTAAAGAACACAGAAACACCAGTTTGCTTCTTTGAGTCTAGGATATAGTCCTTTCCCATCAAGGAGAAAACTTGAGCCTGTTTCCTGAATGCCCACACTCATAGCACTGACATTAATAGTGTATCAGGGACTTTCAAAGACATTATCTGCTTTGATCATTTTATCCATCCAATTAGTAAACAAAGCAGGAACAATGTGGTAAAGCTACCTGTATTCTTACCACTAGATAATGCAATAGCTAAGAACTATGTTTCTTGCATCATTCCACAGTTTATTGTTAAGCACACATAGCTCCTGGTTAAGACAAATATGCCTTTTTTCATTTGTTTATGTTGTTATTATGGGAAAAAAGTGTTTATAACTCTCTAACACTTATATCTATACAGTCATTAATGTATTATGTGAAGAAAAATTCAAACTAACCAAGCAAATAATAAAATCATCACCACAGAGTTCTAATTTTGAAGCGATCATGGAAACTTTCCCTTTGGAAAATGGAAACAAAATGAAACTAAGTATCTTTAAAAGAGATAAAAGTCTACATTGGAGGAATTCTTTAAATTTTGCTCTGCTCCAAGTTAGTTTGTTTAAAAGTCAATTAGGCTTATGTAAGTCTGAATTTGCAAACAAAATGGAGATTGAATCATTTTATTTTAGAAACTATTTTTATTGGTTTTTACAGGCCAATAGTACAAAGTTGTATAAGTGTCCCATTTTAATTTCTACAAATCTGGGCAATCGTTGAATGGTAAAGCTGTTAAAAGCTTTACGAAATAAATTGTCTATTTTGCCATCATGTCAAAAATACTGTCTCGGATATCACTGACTTTGTGGTATTTATGCAGGGTTTATGTGCAGTTTTTTAATTTTTTTTGCCCTCTGTTATTTGTTTTCTTTTTTGGGATTTAAAGGCATGTCATGGGACACCCGTAATTGCTCCTCTCCTGGCCATATCTTTACTCTTCCCTTTTGAGACAGTCATGTTATTTATTGCTTCTCTTTCCTGTTCAGTTGGAGGGTCTTCTAACTTGTTCGAGCTCAGTGTCCCTATCTATAAAGTGAAAAGGTGGACGAGGTATTCTTTATGATCGCTTCCGATTTTAGAATTCATGCAGTTGCAGAGAAAACCCGAAAGGTCCCCCAGTGTGAGGCGACATCAGCAGATAAGGAAGAGGAGGGCGAACTTTTCGCTGCTGCACTCTCTTGCCTGGTGAGACCTCAGGGCGTTCACAGCAGCACAGTGCCAACAGGAGACCCGGAGGAGCGTGGGCCGCTAGAGGAGCAGCGGGGTTTCCCGGGCACTCCGGCCGTCTGTCCGCTGGGGGTCGGGAGCCCTGGGACGCCCTGCTGCACCACACGACCTCTCTGTTCCAAGAGCCTGGGGCGAGCCTCAGTCCGTTCCTGCTCCCGCCTCTCTCCCTCCCCACAGCAAGGCCGGAATGAACCGCTCTCACTACCCCGCCGCGGATGGCACAGAAACCTAGTTGGTCTCTTTGCTTTTGCCTTTCTTCTCGGCCAGACTGGTGAACTTGTTCACGAATAAATAGGATACTGCCTGTCCTTTTTAATCCCGGAGAGTCCCCATCCCTCTCAGATAAATAGCCAGTGTCATAAGATGACTCACGTTTGCCCCCAGCCCTCCGGCTAGCCCTTCGTTTCTAGTCCACACTCTGCACAGGAGGCCTCCGCACGGCCTTCCTAACCTGGATGCAAATGCCAGGATCTTTGCCTCTCTGGTCCCCTCTGCCTGGAGTGCTCTCCTCCTCAGCAGCCAGGCGGTCCCCTCTTCAGTTCTGGATTCCAAGCTTGCCTTTTAAGCTCAGGCCCCTTCTGACCTTTCCTCTCAGGCCAACCTGCATCCCCGCCTTCTCTCTTGCCCCAGCGCCCATACGCGTCCTAGTTCTCTTTCTCATTTTGTCCCGCTCTCTAGCACTTACCAGTATCCAACGCAGTGGTTATTTTATTGTTGTTACTGTTGTGTACCTCATTAGAAAGTTCATACAGCCAGAATTTAAGCTAGTTGCCCTCATTTCTGCATCTTCGGTGCCAAAACCCCTGCCCAGCTCCACAAGCACTGGTTGAATTTGTTTCTAACCACAGAACGGAACCCCTGCTGTGCCTGGAGGAGCAGGTGGGACTCTGGATGAGAATGATGCCTGGAGAAGCCGGTTTGGGGTAAGGGAAGTGTTATGGTTTAGATCCAAAATGTCCCTGAAGTCTTCGGTGTTTGGAGGGTGATTAGATCCTGGGGGTACTCATCACAGAGGTGGCCACTGTGGGTGTGACCTGGAAAAGGGTGTTCTGGTCCCCAGCTCCTCCCTACTCTGCTTCCTGGTTGCTCGGGTTGAAGAGCTCTGCTCTGCTCGGCCCCCTACCATGGCTTTCTGCCTTGGAGCCATCGGGTCGTGGACTGAACCCTGAGAACTGTGAGCCAACAAACCTCTCCTCCTTTACAGCATGGGTGTCTGGGATTGTGTCATGGTGACAGAAAAGCAACTAAGGCAGGATGTTTAAACCATGTGAGAATACAGACCTGCTTTGGGGAGAATCTCACTCGGTGGTCTCAGGTTACCAATGAGAACACAGAACCAGAGCAGGCAAGGTCTCAAGGACAGATAGTGGCAGAGCCAGGGCCTAGAACCTGGTCCTCACACCTTCCTACTGCATGACTCTTCCTAACTTGCAAGTCTAGCCAGGAGGAAATACGTGCAAGACATAAAAGCATTTTCCTGTCTTATCCCAATTGTTATCAAGTTAACATGAGCCAGAAGTAGGTCAATACTGAATATTATATATGGAATTATAGTCCCTTGTTGAGAATTAGCTTTATGTGTATACAAAAACATATTTTTAACTCTCACATTACAAATAGTAATAATAATAACACTGTCATCATTATTGAGATGTAATGAAAAGCAGGTAGACACATAAAGGACAAGAGAAGGGCGGGATATTGACCACTGATAAAGCTGGATGATAGTCACATACAGTCCATTACATTCTTTTGTTGATGTTTCATGTGTTTAAAACTTTTGAGAATATAAATTCAAACATTAGAAAATAAACTGAAGTCAGGCATGGTGGTTTGCAACTGTAATCCCAGCACCCTGGGAGGCTGAGGCAGGGGGACTGCAAGTTTCAGGCCAGCCTGGGCAGTTTAGCTATTTAACAGGACATTGCCTCAAAATTTAAAAAAATTAAAAAAGAAAAAAAGAAAGAAAAGGAAAAAGGGTTGGGGATGTAGCTCTGTGGGCTCTGTGGGAGGGGCCGGAGTTCAATCACCAGTACTGGAAAACAAACCAACCAACCCACCAACCTGGAAACGAATCCTAGAGTCTCACTCAGTCTTGCTTTCTAGTTCCACAGAACATAACAATGAGTCAGGCAGCTACCATTTTCCCCATTCTCTGCCCCTTCACCTTCCTTACTCCAGAGTACAGGATCCTCGTTCTCCAGCATGTGACACTGAACACACTCCCTGCAGACCCCGAGCAAGGTTGGTCACCGCAGTGACTGACTTTGGAAAGGTTCTCTGCATCATCTACACTTCCGCTTCACACAGTCACATCACAGTGCTCTAGGAAAAGAAGGCCTGCTTATCTATCTCTGTTCCCCGAGTTAGCAGTGAAATAGTAAGAAAAACACATACACAATCGTACTCTTTTTTCTCCTTTATTTATACTGAAAAAGAGTTTCTCCTATGTGAACTGTTTATTAGTAAATTATACCTATGAGTACACCTATTCCAGATTTGATAAGAGACCAGACAAAAGTGTCTTTCCTATAGCTTTTAGGTGACTCCATCCAACATTTCCTCTTTTTATACTCTTCCGTATTCCATTCTATTTTCTTTTTGACCCAAGAAGATTTATTAGTACATTTTAGTACACGATCACATTCATCATAGTTAATTTGTACCTGTACATGATATATCTTGGGTTTTTTTACCCCCCCCACTCGTTCCTTTGCCTCCCCTTCCACTCCTTATTTACAACAGCTTTATTTACATTTTTCCATTTTTTTCTCTTTTTCTTTTCTATTTCCCTTTCTTCCCTTCCCCCTCCTCCCTCCCTAGTTCTCCTTCCCATTTGAATATTTTCTTTCTTTTTCACAGTATCTATTATAAATTTTTGTCCTCATTTATACTTACGGCTTCTCATACCAGAGAAACAATGCGATATGTACTCATGTGTGTCTGATTTGTTTCACTTAAGAGTATGTTCTCAAAGCACATCCATTTACCTATAAATGTTTCAAATTTATCTTTTTTATGGCAGAGTAGTACTCCCTTGTATAAGATCTAACATCTAGAATATATAAAGAACTCAAAAAAAAATCAGACCCCCCCCAAATTTAAAGACTCAATCCAAAAATGGGCATCTGAAATGAACAGACACTTCTCAGATGAAGAAGTAAAAATGGCAAATAAAAATATGAAAAAGCGTTCAACATCACTGATCATTTGAGAGTTGCGAATTAAAACAGTGCTAAGATTCCATCTCACTCCAGAAAGACCAGCGATTATCAAAAAAAAAAAAAAAAAAAAAAAACTAATAACAAACGCTGGCAGAGCTGTGAAGAAAAAGGAATGCAGAGCTTTCCAGCTCCATATAACACGATGAGTTCCTTTCAGTTGCCCTTGACCACCTCTTCTGTACATTTCCCAGCATTCCCATTTCTTTGAAGTTCAAATTATGAGCGCCCATCTTTACCCAGCAAAAAATGATTGAGTCTAATTGGATGTAATGCACAGACACACAGCTGGGTAATTCAGTTCAGGTTCCTGTAGTTTAGAATTAAGCCGAGAAAGGGCTACACTTCGCCCTCTCATACTGGGGATTTCTTTTTCCCTCAGGAAACCTCCCGCTTAGTAACCCCATGAGGCCCTATTTCATTCTACTGTTTGAATAGCAGTCTTCAAATATGTCACAAACCCTATCAAAGTCCTCCCCACTGCAGCTGACATAAAGCTGGACTCCTTCCTGGCTGAGGCCGTGCAAGGCGTGGCTCGACAGCCCCTGCGGCCCCATGCAGGGTCAGAGTCCATGTTTCCGGTCTCAGTGGCCTTCCCTCTGTTCTTCCTCACATCCTGTCTGTGGTGGGACCCCTACGAGCTTCCATTCCAGCTCTTGGCTGGTCTCCTTACTAACACTGCTAACGGTCAGTTGCACATATTTTTATTTATTTGTGTGCTGCCTCCATTTTTAAAAAACACTTCCATTGTATTGTAAGATATTGATGGACAAAAATCTCCCATTTGTCTTGTTTTCTCTATAAGACTTTGGTAGAATAACAAACAAGATAAAATAGTTATGAGGATCATTCATTCATTTGAGCTACCTAAGGCTCAGAAACATCTATTTGGCTTATGCTTTGTTTGTCTTACAGAAACAATTTAAGAAATCTTTCAATTTTTGTTAATAGCAGAATCCATTAAATTTGACTTCAATGATCTAAATAGTCAATAATTTCCCCTTACTGGTGCCTGCTTTCTCAGCAAAGGATTAAAATCCATGGGAGATGAAGGGCGTCGACTGACCTCGTGACTTCGTCACCCTGCAAACGTTTCACACATCCCACCAGAACTAGACACTATTTCTTCTAGCTCTATTTAGTTTTCACATTAAATCTACCCGTGTTCCTTTACATTACAAAAAAATGAGCAAGGTAGGCACATCAGAATCCATTTGCAAATAAAATGAAGCATGTTTATAAATAGATCCCATTTGAGAGACCAAAAATGGACACCGGACTATTTACGAATTAAAAGCATGAAGGTACACGTAAGAATTGTATCTATGTTTAAGTAGCTACAACACTCAAGCGACCAGTTGATAGATGAATGGATCAGTAGGTCAATCTATTGATAATTTAGGATGAATACATATTTTACTTGCAATAATATTATAATTTATCCCATAAAATGTATCAAGTATAGTTTTTTGCTTTTGGGAAACTCAGTTTTAGAATCCTGGCCATCATTTACTTTTTGTCTGTTTGTTTTGGGGGTTTCCAAATTTCCCAAACTGATATTTCTGTATGTGATTCTGAGTCTCCTTTAGAACTTAGAAACTCTTTACTAGGTAATAAAATAATCATCGTTATATGCGCCTTCCACATGGGCCCATGAGTAGCTGGCT
Source organism: Hystrix cristata (assembly GCA_004026905.1). NCBI lineage: Eukaryota > Metazoa > Chordata > Mammalia > Rodentia > Hystricidae > Hystrix > Hystrix cristata. Next base: position 30,718 of record PVJO010003749.1, on the reverse strand, counting down.
TACTGTGTAATCTCTGAGACATGATATGTGGCCTCACTCCTTTAAAAACTCCTGCTCCATTATTTGCTTATTGTATTAGGATCCCACCCTTAACAAAGCACAAAAGATTCACAGGCATGAAAGAAGATTCCTGATTAAGCTTAGTTAACACATCACTTTGCTACCCTGGAGCTCAGCGTCCTATTTGATAAGACTATGAACAATAGCAGCAATAACCAACTTCACTCTGAGTACTTAGTAGTTATTATACCAGGTACTTTGTGCATAAATGTCAGAAGGCAAAATTATTCTGCACATTGCATAGGAAAATAAATTAATCCTGGGGGAATAAAGTGACTTGCTCAATGTCCCACAGCCAGCACAGTTTATTTTTTTTTTTTTTTATTTTTTTTAAACTTGGATGTGAAAGCAGGATGTTTGGCTCCAAATGCCTCAGTCAAGCAATCTTTAACACCCAGAGATTAAACGAAATAAACCCAGAAGCCCACTTGTGATTTTCTCAATATTAATCACTTGCTGTCCTGGAAGGCAAACATAGTGAGCTGAGGAAAACTATGAACAGAACGCTGCAGCAAAGGCCTTGGGAGAAAAGTCCTGCCCCACGGGAGAGCGGACTCCAAGGGGCAACCCGACCAGAGCAAATATCGGCCACCACAGAAAACAAAGCTTTTAAACAGATAGAGAAACGCAGGGCAAAACAAGATGAATGTCTTCTGCACTTAAATTGGCCATGTTAACAGGCAATGTTTTCTATCCCTATGCTGGAGCAAGTGCTGAGAAACAGGCTTTGGGGCTAGAAGCGTAATTTAGTAAATATTTCCATTAAACAATGTGGGATTATGTACGAAAATCTTAAAATTACATATCTTCTCTTCTTGAAGTTTATCTTAAGAAAACAGTCAAAATGAGGCACAAAAGCATGTAGAGAAGGATGGCACTACAGCCCCAGTTCTAATAGCTAACCGCTAGAAACAATCCTGGTGTGCAAAAATAGTAGAGGGTGTGTTAAATTACGATGGCGTGTCCCTATAGTAGAAAATTGTGTAGTTAGTTTTCAGAATATGGGAAATAATCCCTATTTTGTTTTTTAAAATATCTATAGAATGCTAAAATCAAATTTTCACAGTAGTTGTCTCTTTCTGGACATATTTCTACCGAACTGTTTTGTGTTTTGTAAATTAGTCATTAGGAATAAGGCTAGATTGACTATCGTGCCTAGTAAGACACACCAGAGAAGAATTATAGATTTGTTCTATAATTTGAACAGATCTAAGAATTATAGATCTGTTCAAACCTAATCTGGTCCAGGTTTGAACAGACTTTGTTCCTTGGCTGCTTGTGAGCATTTGAGAAACTTATTTATAAAATGGATAGTATAATATCTTTGGGGACACATAGGGAATCGCTGGAGAAGATACATAAATCTTTCACACAATGATCACTAAAAAATATGAGTTGTTCAGCTGGCATGTCTAGTTCATAGCTGTAAAATACTGCGAAATATAATTATGATTTATATGTTTAATTTTGCACCACTGCTTATGAACACATCCTGATATAATTATCTGGAGCTGCACCTTTTAATGGTAGACAAGCTTCACTACAAAGGTATAACTATAGCAATTTATCCAAGGCGAACAGAAGACGTGAGGGGCCCAGGCTGGGACAGGAGTGTGAGGATTATGGTTACGCAGAGTTGGGAAAAGTACATTCTACACTCCGACCTATCAATTTGAGCTGTATCATTAAGTATAGATTTAGATTTCCTTAAATTTTTTGATGGTTTATTTGCTTTTCAGATTTCTTACACACAATATTGAAATAACCAAAACCACAAGTATTGATATTCTACTGTGGATTGCACAAGTATAAATGGTGAACTGGAAAAGGGAAGTAATTTATATAGAATGAAGCAGCAATACAAAATACATCAACCCAGTACAACCACCCTTGTCCGTCTGTAGGCAGAAGCACAAAGCAGACTCGACGAGAGGGTTTTAGGCATGCAGTGTGCAGTTCATGTTTCACTGGGAAGTATGCTTGAGTCAGAATTTAAACTTCAAAATAGATTATAAAATAATATTGTGATGTTAATATGTCAGATACAAGTACAACTGGTACCCTGTCTTTCAAGCACGGGGTATATTTCCCAGCTGCCATGGAATTTAGGCAAAACCAGGTGATTTATTTTGGCCACAGTCACAAGCGCAGAAGTGGTGTGGACACTTCTGGGCTCCGGTTTTAAAGGCTGGTGAGCCACCTGCTCTCCTTTTCCTGCTGCCATCATGACCAGTAAAGCTCCAGATGGCAGCAGCTCTATCATCGTAGTGAGACAAATGTGGAAGAAAGCCTTCATCACCACTGGGGTCCAATATGCACCCCAAAAGGCTCTTTATGTTGAAGGCTGACTTGCCAGCTGCTGGGCTTCTGAGAAGTGGCTGGGCCACAGGGCCTCTAAGTCGAGTGGATCGATGAGTTTATGTGTCAGAGTTCATTACCTGAGAGGCTGTGATGGTTGCTTGATTGTGTCAACTTGTAAGAGAAGCTTAACTAAATTGGTTTAGCAATTCTACACCCCAGGGTGTAGAAGATCCACTCTAGGCCAGCCCATTCTCTAGATGCTATAAAAGGGGAATGAGGAGGAATCTAGCCCAGCCGGTTTCTTTGGGATCGGTTTTGCTTCCTTTGGAGGAGCTCCAGACCTTCACCTGGATATTTCAGACCTCTAGACCTTCGCCTGGACCCTTCAGACCTTTGCCTGGACCCTTCAGGCCTCCAGACCTTCGCCTGGATCCTTCGGGCCTCCAGGCCTTTGCCTGAATCCTTTGGGCCTCCAGACCTTCGCCTGGATCCTTTGGGCCTCCAGGCTTTTGCCTGGATCCTTCTGACCTCCAGACCTTCGGCTGGGCCCTCCGGATCTCCAGCTTGCAGAAGGACCCTCTGCCCGCTACCACACCTGACTTGTAAGAAGCCGGAGGAAGCCAAACTGTAAGCTCTTAAATATTCATATATCTACTATTGTATCTGTTTCTCTAGAGAATACTGACTAATACAGAGGCTTACTGAGGGGCGGGGCCCACCTGGACAAATCGTCACTGGGGATGTGGCTTTGAAGGTGTAGCACCTCCCTGCACCCACCCTCCTCTCTGACTCTCTCCCTCTTTGTCTCTGGGGTGCCATGAAACAAGCAGCTCTCTCTCTGTTTGCTGTCCTCACCATGACATTCTGCTTCACCTCAGGCCCAGAAGCAAGGGCGCCAGCAACCACAGACTGCAATTTCTGATATCGTGAGCCAAATAAACCTTTTTTCCTTTAAGTCTTTATTCTTAGTAATGGAAAGCTGACTAACGCAGTCTCCAACTGATTTTTATGGACATACTCTGTGAATGAAGATGGAGGGAATCAAGAGGAGGGACAGAGGGGGTGTCAGGGTAAGACCAAAATACGTTATAAGCTTACATGAAAATGCCACAGTGAAATCCAATATTCTGTACAATTACTATTCACTGATAAAAGGTAAGCAGACGCGGTCGGGGCAGGGGACCAGAATCAGGCTGTTTGAAAGCCATGGCTCTCAACTCCAGTATCTGGAAACATGTTTTGATTTTATAACTTACACGGGAGGCTTGCTGAAGGCACCTAGCGGATGGATGCCAGGGATGCTGTGTGACATCCTGTGGGGTGCAAGACTGCCGCCCGCAACAAAGGACTGTCCAGCCCAAAGTGTCACCAAGCGTAAAGTGTGAAAAGTCAGTGAATCACAGAGACGGGAGGATTTCTGCTGGGGCAGCATATCAGTGCTATTCTGATGTGTAGATGGTCCAATACTAGGACATCCATTAACATCATTTTACTCTAAAAATAAGGCAAGGGAGAGAAAAATGTGTCCTTCTCAAGAGACTTACAGATCTCATTTGATAAAAATACAATATCTTGCATTAAAAAGGGAAAAGATAGGTATTAATATATTTGAAGTTTATAAAATGTGTTTCTCAAAATAGAAGTCAAAACTATGATTAACGCTGAATCAGTTGAAAGAGGCCATAAAAGCCAAGTCTGGACCGACACAGCCGCTTAGCTGGTGCTGGGATATAAATTACACTTTCTCTGCAGGACACACCTGCTCATGGTGAGGGATGGGACCAATGAACAGTTCCTGGGGACTCTTGTCCCTGCCTGAGTTTAGACTTAATGTACTGTGTGCTCTCTGCGGTTCTCATTTTGAAAGCTGAATTTACGACAGAATTTAAGACAACGCTGTGTCCTGTTAGTATAAACAGTTAGTATTCTCAATTTATAAACACCGAGTATTTGATAAAATATTCAGATATATGGATGGTTCCAGTTTATAACTTGTGACCTACACATTTATAACTTTTCCTATCTTACATAGGTCCCCTCGGTACTGACCAGAATTCAAAATTATGCAGGACTAAACCATTTCACGGAGGCCACACACCCCGCTGCTACCGCCGACAGCGCTGCGCGGCTCATCCTGGGCGGGGCCGGGCGCCTGAGTAGGGTGCACGCCGAGGGGGCCGTCGCTCCAGGAGCGCCGCAAGGAAACCAACGGAAAGGGAGGGGCGGGAGGCACTTCAGGAAGACGAACTGCCCTGAAAACTGCCCTTCTCCACGTAATTTACCATTCAGAGACTTCCGTGGTTATAAAATTGTCAAGAGAAATTTTTGAGACAGATAACACACATTTTGGAAGTAGTTCAAATGTCCTTGGAAAATGAAAAGCACCTGTTTGCCATAGTGAGCTTTCCCAGGTAGGAAGATGGTCCCTTCGGCCTATATTTTACTGACCTTATTTTAAGAAGCCTTTACCAGTCTGGTTTGTATGGAGAAGTACCCCCTAAAGGGATATTTGGATTTTATTGTTAAAGATAATTTGACTTTATATCCCTTAAAAATGATATCACATATTTGCACTTTATCCTCTTCAATGATCAAGTTTTGCATTTTATAGAAGAAAAATAAGTTTTCCAGGAATGAAACTCTGATTTACCACAACAAATCTATGGGAAATGAGGGGTTGACATGTTGGCTACACACACAACCAAGAGCCGGGGAGGAGCCGAGGCACAATTAGGATCTACTTTTGCTATACGACAACAGCAATAAAAGCGATCTGTCTTGAAAAATGAACAACGAAATGATTGTTCTTTCTTTTAAAGTACCATGAGGAAGATCTAGAAACTCACAATTCTGTATGTGGATCAACAGGAAACATGGGAATTGAGCTTCGGCAGTTGTGATGCTTTATTCTCAGGTGAAAAACAGAAAAATTTTATTTATGTGATTTCTCGTGTTTCATAATTTATGTGAATGAAATTTAAAAAGGGTTCTTGGAACATTATGTCAATATTGTTTTTTTATAATAATAGAAATAGAGAACTTAGATATCTTAATTACATAGGAATATAAACTGATTTGCATTTATTCTCAGTACACAGGCAGAGGTCTCTGATATTCAGATGTATCATGGTTACTTACTTGCTATAAGTTAGGTTTACCTTTTATCCAGATAATTGCAGACTTCTGAGAAGGCATCTGCAAGTCGATGAGTCATACAGCATTGCCTCGGTTCACCAACTGAACTCTTTTTTATTCTTTCCCCAGAATTTGTTCCACAATTCTGGTTGCAATTAAGTTTGCGAACTGAGGCATCACTGTATATTCATTCAGGGGCTGGGAAGACCGACCGGGGTCAGGCGACTTTGAACCCCGAGACAGCCAGTTTAGCCTCTCCAAGAGCAGCTTGCATAACATCCCCCTTGAAACAAGAGCAAAGGTGAATGACAAAGAAATCTGCCACATCACTTGTAATTCCCATTCTAATAAACGCTGCAGAGGAAAGCGGGGAGAAACACACTTTGCAAAGGACCAGGTAATAACAATGGCACATGATACAAAGTGCCCTTTTTATTCTTTCTGTTTGGTATTCTCCAGGTAAATAAAGATAAAAAGAGATAAAAATGAGCAAAGACACATAACAGACTGTTTGTTACAACATAGGGAGGCAAAGGATCAGGGGATGCACTTCATTCTTCATCTTTCAGAACTGCTTAGATATAGTATTTATACAGGCTGCCATTTTGGATTGATAATAAACTACCAAATCCTCGTGGAAGCTACCGTGTGCATTTCTGTGATCATTATTTATTCCGTGGGGGAAATTATTCTGAAGAGGGTTTCACTTCTCTAATTCCGAATCAACGCAGCATCCCAATGACTAATCAACCCAGTCAGTGAATTATCTCAGATGGAAAACATTCAATGATACAAGGCATTCTTATCATGTAGACCACAACAACAAAATTTAGCCAAACAGAAAGCAAAATGGGTTAGTCTATTGGATTTTCATTCCTCAGGAAGTAAATTTGTGGCTATCCCTGCACACGTGGCCTCTGCTTTGGAGGATGTGGGGCAGAATGGCCCTGCTGGGTTGCATGGCTGTGTGTAACTTGTTCTCTCATTGTTTCTTTCCTTCGTTTTCTTCGTCAAGATTGGCCTTCTTTCCAAATGTCATTCTTTGTTCCAAATACCTTTAGGCTTCTGAATGGCTATAGCAGTAGGGGCCAATCATCTGCTTGTATCCCAAAGGACAAAGGTCCATGCCTTTCTTTGATATTTATGGACCGAAGTTATTAAACAATAATTCTCTCTCTGAGATATACCCTATAAAATGTGGTTGTGCAAAGTGTTTGTGTTAAACCTGAGTTGTTCATTCTTCTTTTGACTAAGGTAAACCTAATATACTGAGTAAAATCACTGGGTTGGAAATTGATAGTGTGGCCCAGGAGAAGAATTCCGAAGATGCATCAAACATCTTCTGTCTCCTTACAGTTACTGCCTTGCAAGGAGATGGGAAAAAAAAAAAAAACAACCTTACTTGACGTTATTTCACCAGGAATTACTATTTCATGGATGACTCTGCCAGGGTGCTCAATTTTGGTCCCTTTGAAGCTGTTACGGAATTGCTCGAGTTAATAATAGCTATGGCTTTTAAAGTGTATTCTTTACCTGGTCAGGATAGCTCTTCATCTGCCTTTGCAGGTTTCTCTTTCATGTTTTCTTGGTAACTTGTTGAACATGTGCCTGATATACGAGGTATGCTCAAAATATACAGCAAATGTTTAAACTGTAAAAATATATTATAATAAGATGCATTGTCTCAAAATCCTCCCCCTCACTTCAAACACATGTATTCCATCATTCTTGCCACTTTCTGAAGCAGTTCTAGAGGTTTTCTTTCCTGAATGTCTTTAAGAGATGTGACCAAAAATATGATGAATGTTGCTGCTGACTGCCATTCAAAGGAAAGGTGGGCTCGTAAAAACATCGCAGTATGTCTGCATCTATCCTATTCACCAGATCTGGCACTGGACGATGGCTGGCTCTTCCCTAAAGTGAAGATGACCATGAAAGATAAACGTTTGAATTGATTCAGGACACAGTGCAACTAAAGACTCTCATGAAAAAGGACTTCCAGAGCCACTTCAGAAAGTGGCAAGAACAGTGGGACAAATGTGTTCGAAGAAAAGGGGAGTATTTTGAGGAGAAATTTATGGTAATGTGTCTTTTAATGTAATATTTTTAAAATTTAAACATTCACTGTATTTTTGGATCATACCACATAATACAGTGTTGGAAAAATAGGCAGTGGGCGAGTGGGTTTTGATCTGCTAGCTGCAGATAAGCACACACGAGGGGGCTATACCTAACTACTCCACACACTCTGGAAAAAACAATCGCTGTAAATGCAGAATTCTGTCAACTTTTCTTGGTTTGGCCTTTTGGGGACCAATTATGAGCTGTGATACTCTAAGCAGGAGGGAGTTCTGAATTCAGGACATAATATGAATGTCGAAATGATACACTGAAAATGACAATTTAATGAGAATATTTTTTACACCATTGTGTACAAGAGTAAGTAATACAAGTTGGGTTTGCAACCTCTTTTTCCTCCTTTTGGAAGAAGTGCTGAAAAGCATTAACCATGTGGCCCAGGAGATGAATGTGTCCCAGTTTGGATTCTCTTCTGGCTGCTCCTTTACTGTTTATCCATGAAGTTTAGTCCCTCCAGTTTGAGAAAAGATGATGGCTTCATACAGCTGGGCGCCAATCTTTGGACTTGCTCTTCCCAAGTCATAGATTCTCGAAATATTCTGTGTCCGTATCTGTCAGGCTCTTGACTGGAGCTGTGTAGTCTGGCTGCTGCCTGGGTACTTAGTTTGAGCTTTTCCTGCCAATTACCAGCTCCCTGTGGAACCAGAGTTTAGCCATCGGACACTTCCTAACTGCTGCAATTTGGGTGGAATATGCTCAACCAAACACTGGCTATAACAGTGGGATGCACATTCCTTTGGGCACAAAGATTTTATTTCCCTATTTGGACCACCTCAAAATTGATCTTCCATTACCCAGAAATATGGATGTCTTTTTATGCAGTTCCATTAAAATTTCCCCTAACAGCTCTATGGTACGATTCATCTTTCTTCAGTAGATATATACAAGGTTCCACCATTATTTAATTTATCCAGGACCCAGGAACCTAAAACACCTAGTATCCATGGATTCTGATTAAACACGGTAATAGTGTTATCTATAGAAAACTGATTATGGGACTGCTCAGGGTGGGTGAACTTTCATAAAAAAACAACTCAAAATATCAAGAATGTCAGACGAAAGTCCACTTGGCACTCGCTTCCAATGTAGGCTGGTATGAGGGGTGACTGAGGGGCTGGGAGGAGGGCTGGGATCCGTGCAGTCCCTCAGGACCCAGCTTTCCATGCTGTGGCCTTGTGATTATTTCTATCAGGAAGTTGAATTGGAGAGGCCTAAAAATGGCTATTTTAGTGCATTATCTATTATCCAGAACTGATTGCTAAGAAAAAAAGAACACGGCTAGGACTGAGCACTAACAAACTCTCACAGATATGAAATGACTTAACATCACTGTCCCCAAACAAAACCAGAAGGATTTTTAAATCCATTACACATTTATTTTTGTCTTATTTTTAGCAGCTAATTTTCTTTTCTATATTTACATGTAAAAGCAATAATAATGTAACGTTGCTCTGTAGCTAATATACAGAAACGATTCTATTGTTTCTTACCCAGTAGGACTTTGTATCATTTTCCTACTGAGAGTAATAAATTCACGCTGAGCCATCGTATTTCCTGGCTCAGATTTTGTGACCAGTGGCAGGCATCTGGTGGGTACTTGACTGGAGATACAAGTTCAGGCTGAACCTACCTGACCATAAATAGCAACCACTAATCGAAGAGACTGAGCTCCATGCCACACTTCAAGTAATACATATATACAAAATTGTATGAGGGTATAATTTCATAGAAATCACAAAACATTTAGATTTGATCTGTGTATAAGGTTCGATGTTTTATTGTTTAATAAACTAGGTGATGGAAAACAAATGATCATATCTAGCTAATACATTTCTGGCTAAGAAAAATGAATATATCTTTCTGGCAATGTTGCTTACCATTTGGAAAATGATTTAAGCACTGAGAATTATAGTTTCGAAACAAATTTTCTCTCAGCGACAAGGATAGTCATAATGTTTTTAGAATCAAGAAAGTTGCAACTCTCTGATTTGAGATCTAGTGCAGGCAGAGGCAAGTGCTTCCTGCCTGCCTGCGGTTGTGAGGTTCGGTCTCCCAGAGCAGAGCCGAGATAGATGAGCAGGGAGAGCTTCAGAACCGGTTAAAATGGAGCTTCTAATGGGGCCTTTCCTGCTGAAGGTGACACATGTTCTGGTATCCGGAAAGGAGGTACAAGCCTGGAGTCCGTTACTGAGGATGCGCCGTGTGCCAGCCACCAACAGTGTGCGTGTTTGAATAGGAAGGGGATGTTCTAGCCCCCTAAACTGTGTAGGAACGAGGGATGAATAGACCTCACCAGCATTCAACTCAAGTAATTAATAAGAAGGATTCGTATTGTTTTGTTTTGGTACTGCACAGGGATCATTTCACTTAAATGATGTAAAATGTGTTTGCTTTCCAATGTTTTAGGTAATAGTCATTTAGAATGGTTCAAGGGCAAAGCAAGGACTTCAGTTTGCTTAAACTAGTATTTATACGTGCTGCAAAAAAACAATAAATGCAATGTTTGTATTTGCCTTTACCAAACTATTCATTTGTTTGCTGTTCTCATACAACTAAAATTATTTTAAAGTATTTTAATTAAAAAAAAATGGACAAAGTTGTATGTATTTCTTGGTATATATTGTAGACTACACTTAACCTTTTGTTTTGTGAAGCACTTTCTTTGTGTCTGGCTCCACTGCTGGTACCTTTTATTAGTGATCTCATTTACTACAATTTTACAGGGTAGATGCTATTCTTTTCCCTCCTCTGTTTTTATCTATTGTTAACCTTAGAGTTGTTTACACGCTTCTCCATGAAACGTTTACTGGTCACTAGCACACGCCGAGCCTTATGAAAGGCACAGGGGACACACGGAGATGCATAAAGAGTGACCTCTGACTAACAGAAGCTTGTTCCTGGAATTTTGGGCTCTGAGGATCCCAACAGACCAGGCTCAGACACAAATCCCAAAGTGCCAACCAAGGAGCTGAGCTGTTGCAGAGAGCAGGAAAAGAGCTTCACCCAGCACTGCCAGGCTGGGAAGTACAGAGTGGTTGAGGATCTAGCTTCAAGGGCCTGATGCAACTTTATGGTTTTATAGAAAAAGAGAACAGAGGCGATGATCAGCTGTTTGCACACCTGGGGGCAGGGGTTTGTATAGCTTGCGATGTTAGTAATCCTGGTCAAATCTGGTCTGGTTGATTGATATCTCAGGCCTGGTTCTGTGAGGTGGAGATGCTGGTTCTTGTTTGGGGTGCTGCCTCAGCTCCCCCCATGGGGTCACTGCTCCTGTTTGGGAAGGCATCTCATCATGGGGTGCTCTGTGAGGGTCTGCCTTTCCTGGAATCCAAGGTGGCTGCAGGTTTAAGACAATGACTCAGGGCTTCTATGCATTACTCTAGAGGGATTGAAACTGGATATTGCAGAAGCTGGTGATTAGATGTCCCTGTGAACTTGAAAATTACTTCAGTCATTCTCACCTTGGAGTCCTCAGTCATGAAGGGAAATGAGATAGGCCAGGTAAAGTTAGGGCAAAGAAACCTCGCAACACACGCAATTCTATGTGCAGATTGAGTAGGGATCTCTAGTGAAGTTTTAAGATAATTGGGGAGGCAGAAGATGAAAACAGAGATACCAAACTTTATTCTGTGTTTATTCATACACTGGGGCCTCTGCACCTGGTCTGTATTTGCCTATTATAATCTCATTTTACTACAGTACAGCATTCGTTTTGGATAATCTACCACGGAGAACTTTCTGTTCCTCCAGCTCACCCAGGGCTTTCCTTTCTCAAGATATTGGACAAACTCTTCCCTATTTTTCTTCAGGCCTACGAAACTCAGATCCGAAACACTAGTTCTTCAATCCACTGATCTAAGCTCATCAAGAGAACCTCTGCCACAGTCCCTTGCACTCTTTTATCTCAGTTAGCACAATTTATAAACTACATATTATGAGTATATTTATTTTGGGCTTAAGTTTGCCATCATCTCCATGAGAGCAAGAGCCACACCAACTAGTTCTGATGTGCAAAATTTGAGGGGTGTGTTTTGGTGTAAGTGCAAACAAAGGCCATGCATCCTGTCTTTGCAGCAGAGCAGCAAAGCGTTCCAATTTACATGACAAAATGACCTTTTGTGCCCCAAGACCTCTGATCATTCACTTTCCCAGATAAAACTATGTGGGTCGATGTGGGAGGCACCAATTATCCCGACAGAAGACTATCAGGGCAGTGGAACTTCTTCCTGTGAAACTATCATCCTGGATACATCATGTTATACTTTGAACTTCCCTGACCATGAATGGGATCCCATAGAGTACACTTCTTAAAAATGGACCGAGGGGTTGGGGATTTAGCTGGATGGTAGAGTGCTTGCCCGGCAAGCACAAGGCCCCGAGTTTGATCCCCAGCACTCCAAAACAAAGAACAAATAATGGACCCAATGTAACCACAGCACAGAATGCCCACATGCAAGGGTGAACTCCAGCATGCAGTGTGGACTCTGGACTATAAGGGTGTGTCCAAGCTGCGGCAGCTGAGACCAACAGACCACTCTGGTGTGCGGGTGTGCTGGGTTAGCAGAGGCTCTGCATGTGTGAACAGAGATCGTATGTGAAATTTCTGTCTTTCCCTCTCAATTTTGCTGTAAATCTAAAGCTGCAACAGAAATAATAGAGCATTTTTTAAATATCTCTGTAGTGACACTAAGTGCTTTTGAGTATGTTTTAATTTAGCTTGTTTTACCTAAAATTTTCATTATTTTTCGTTTTATTTTTAAGATTAAGGGCCCTGATGATCACGAAATGCTAGTTGTAATACACATTTGTCTGTTTATCAGACACACATGCAGAGAGATACACAGAACAGGTACTTTTCAACGTACACGTGGGATCTGAAGCTATGTTCTCTTCTCGCCTTAAATTAAAGCCTACCTGCTCATCAGTCAAAATAAAGATTGAGTAGCAGATGTCAGGAATTCTAGAAAGGTTCTACATAAAGTGTCAACTGCTAATAGGAGTAAGCCTGGAAAAGAGCACTTAATACAATCTATCTTGGGCTGACATAATTAAAGCAGGGAAAAAATATCAAAGCCAAAAAAAAAATATTTTGATGTTGCATGAAACTCAGGCTCAAGCAAATACAATATTGATGGATTATATAGCTTTTCAAAGTTGTTCATTCACAGTTAAATCCAGACTGAAAAATCAGAGCGTTGAGGTCAGAAAAATCTGGTGGTTTGCTTTTTTTTTTCAATGAGAGGAGTGTTTGAAAGCATCCTCTAAATGGGCATTTCCTTTGTCACCCTGATCCTTGCTCACTGAACTGATTTCCTGTTTGCAGACTGAACCAAGGATTAGTTAAACCAGATTTGAAAAATGTTACTAATGAAACATCAGGAAAGGAGGGAAAGGAAATGCCGGAGCATGTGCTGGATAATATTTATGGCTTGTATTTATGTATGTGACTCATATACTTAAAAGTAAATTCAACCCAAGAGAAAAAGAAAATTACTATTTTATGTGTGACCAAAAATTTACATAACATTTGCAGATATTTATAAAGCTCTAGACTATTGCTCAAGTTTGTCATAGAGAAAAAAAGCCTAGTTAATAAAAAATGACAAACCATTTAGTATTAAAATTGTGGTAGCTAGGACATGGCATAAGAAAGCCAGGCTGTGTCAAGCTGCACTTATGTCATGTCCTGTTACCAGTTTCACATTACAGATTGGAGCGAAATTGTATAAATTATGCTCATGCCTATGCTAAACCCAAGAACTACCATTTCGTATTTGTATTGCATTTCTTATTTCATTCGGAGGTTTTCTAATAATGACTGACTGATTTTCATAACAGCGAAGTATGAAATCCATTATTTAGATGAACAAATCCATACAGATAAGTACTTTGTTTTCCAGTATTTTCATGCAGTCTGAATCGTGCTAGTATTAACTGGAAATGGCCTCTAATTGGTAAAACAGGACTCACCTCTGCTGGTCCCTGCAGGGTAACAGAATAAATGAAGACGAGCTACCATTTTGCAAGATCACAGCAACACATTAACATTATCAAGATTTTATGGAAAAGTATTAAGACCTTTTAATTCATATTATAAAAAACAAAATATATTGAGGATTATTTCTAACTATTTCTAGAAGCCATTGGTATGTTGGAATGTTAAAATAACTTTAAAAATCTTTCAAAACCTAACACGTCAACTCATTCCTTGGAGATACCATTCTAAAAGTCTAGGCAGGGGATGAGAATAGGGGCGGTGCTAAAGAAATTTTTGAAAACAAATATAGCATATTAAATATATATAGTAATTAGTTTCACAGTTGCTCATTTAATCCTGCTAAAATCCAAAAATACGGGCATAAATATTTTCATTTTACAGATAATTAAATTGAAAAGCTGGAAGTTGAGCCTGGGCCTGACAATTTCTAAGTCTAGGCTGCTGGGTTTCTATTCTCTCACCCTTCCAATTATTTAATACACCTCAATAAAATACACGAGTTGGGAAGAGGGGAGAAAAACGAGTGTAGAACAGGAAGAAGGCAGACAAAATAAGGGAAAATCAAGGTGAAAAGTCAAAATTGACTGTTAGTCAATTCAGTCAAAACTTATGTTTTAAAACAATCAAAATACATCGTGCTACGCAGCCTCCAACATGGCCCACAATGACTCCCGCTTCATGCTATTCATGTCCAAAAGAGGTCATGAGCTTACTTACATGAATTTATTTACTCTGAATTTAGCTGGCCTGTGCAACCCCAAAGACACTGCAGAAACGACAGTTTCTGACTTTGAAACTGGATCATAAACACATTGCACTTATCACCCTCTTTCTGTTGGATCACTCGCTCTGGGGAAAGTCAACTGCCGCCCGGCAGACGCTCAAGCGGGTCTAGGAAGAAGTCGAAGGGGCAGGGAGGTCTCGGGAACAGCGAGCAGGGACCCGCGTCTCCACCGGCACTCGGCGGGCGTGGTGATGAGTGAGCCACTGCGGAAGGGGATTCTTTGACACCAGCCCAAGCCTCCAGACGACCAGAGTCTTGGCCCGTGTCCCCAGCATTACTGAGTTCCAACGATTCTAGAATTTCCACCTACACTATCCTTGAAAGAAACTGTGAGATAATAAATTTTTACTTATTTAAGCTTGCGTTACACATTAATCACGAATTCAAAGATACGAACACAAAGACGGCTGACGTGTTGAGCAAGATTATTAAGGAAGGTAATAAAATGCAAAGTTAAAACTATGTTGCTATGATACACGAAATAAAAAATAAAGCAAGTACTCCTGGTTTGAGGGAGTTGCCAGCCTGAATATTAACAAACTTTCAGAACACAGTTAATGAGTAAGGACGGGAGAAACAATCTTGTGCTTCAGCGACAGTGTTTACAGAGAAAGAACTTTGGTGGCTGGTGTAGATAGACATGAGTTCTATACAAATTCCGTATGAATTTCTACTCGTGTCACTTTAGTTACATTTTTAAATTTCATTGGAGCTAAGTTTTCTCATGGACAACATGTGGATAAAAATTAATCTACATCAAAAGATATCTGTATTACATGGGGATATGATTAATGGATAACAAGCTTTAAATTCGATTATTATTAAAATGTCTGTGGAATCCTGTCTAGAGTTAGACACTACACCAGAAAATCTAATTATTACCAATAAAAGAATCACATGATAATATGAAATATTTATATTTCTTTTGCAAAAGTTTCATTGTGACAGTTTTAATTCATGAAATTCCTGATGATTCCTCTTTGCAAGGTAAAGGGAATAGAGAGTATGAGTGAAGAGTCATTAAGAGGAACCAAGCAAATTTAGGAAGACTATAGAAACACAGTTCGATTCCCATATGTTTGCTGGAATCCTCTGACTATATTTCCAAACTCCAGGAGGGCCATTAAACAGACCGTTCTGGAACATTGTATTCACACGATCCCTTTGGATTCCTGTAAATTACTAAAGAATTGCAAGAGCTTTGCCACATGGGGGTTAGAGCTATTGATGTTTATGGTATTATATCTTAAAAATATTTAATCCAGTTAAAATAACAGTTTCGACCCTCTTGTGTTAATATAAATAATATATCTTATGGAAATTTAAAAAAGTTTTATAAAGTATTTTAGAACAGTGGCAATATTTTGTTTCACAAATACTTTTAATGTCTGGGTTAAATGGAGAGATCAATATTCCCAGACCTGTTTTTTTCATCAAGCTATCACAGCATGAAGCTTCTGGAAAACACTGTTATTTACTCATGAGAGAATGACAATGAAAAAAGAGAAATAAATCTGAGTATTACTATAAAAATATTTTTGACATAATGGATCTGCAGGTTGCACAGATCACTGTTTGAAAATTGGTTAGTCACACCATCTTTGAATTAAGGAATAAAGATTTTGTCTAAACAAACTTTTAAAAAAAAACTTTATTAGCTCATTTTGTAGTACGTAACGATTACATTCATCGTGGGGAATTGGTACATGTACACAACACATCTTAACTGTCTCACTTCCCATCGCCCTCCCATCCCTCCACTCTCCTTCCCCTGCTTGGGCCCCTTCCCGCTGAGAATAGGATCTTCAAGGACTCACCCTACCAAAGCAGTTTTGCCTACAGAGCCTGTATATTTTTCAAATGAGCACTGAAAATGCTCTTATAGGAAATAAAATATAAACTACCACTAAATTAATCCTCGTTAGGAATATCGAACCAAACAATGGCAAATAGATGCAATATTATTGAATTCTCTGCTCTTTGTACAAACCACGTCATCTAATTTTAACAACGGTGTCTTGGTCTGAGTCTCACAGATGAAAAAACGGATGTAACTTCTGGAGGCACACTGAAGGGAAGGCGTCCTGCCTGGCTCCAGATTGAGGTCAGGCCGGCCTCAGTACTCTAAGCTCCTGGCCTTCGTGGCTTATAGGTTAGGGGCTAAAAGGAGTGACACAGTCCTAAATCTTGAGCTGTTTATCCTGTCCTATGAGAATTGTGACCAGTTCCCCACAAAATAACATAAAACTCCATCAGGACGGGATGAACAAGGACTTAAAGGTTTCTGGGGGTAGTTAATTCGGTGGTCACTGAGCTGGAGCAGGGTGGAGGCTTCCAAGGAGAAGAGGTAACTTGAGCTGGTGCTCCACGGAGCAGAATAATCAGGGAGAGCAAGAGACAGACAGACCAGAGAAAAGGGGCGGAATCCAGAAAGGCGGGGAAGTGGGGAAGCAGGGCCCCAGGGCCGCCCTGGGGAAATCCGCCCTGACCAACCCCTGACGAGGAGTTCAGGGGGCTCAGCCACCAGGCCGGAGGACCAGGGTGCGCTGGTGGAGAAGGTGGGTCACTGGGAGGGGCGGCTGTATTGTGTGAGAAGGTGTGGGGAGGCTCTCTGGGTGAGGAGTTTGAGACATGATGCTGACAGTCATGTCACCGACTGGTTAGTCATGCACTGTTCAAGTCAGGCGCTTCCTGCACACAGGACACTCCGCGCCTGGACATGATCTATTTCAACATCAGAGCTTTGGAATTCAGAAAACAGAATGTGGATCGGAATGCCTGATCTTTGCCTCCGAAATTTCCTTCCCTGTGGAGAGCCACCAGTTAGCCTCATGTGCCTCCCCCAGAACAGTGACTCGATTTGCCTGGGACTCGGGAAAGAGACTTGGCCTGTGCAGCCACGCCTCTTCCTCTTGTGTCCCGGAAGTGAGCCACACACCGCAAGGATGGTTCTCTGGTAGCGAAGTTCATTTCATCCTGTTACTGTACTCAGAATTCGGACCCCTCTATCTTAATAAGTCGGCTACACTGTCCAGCAAAGAGCAAATCAGTAGCAAAGGTGGTATTTTGGTTTCCCACCTGCATTATGGCTTCTCTTTATTAATCTGTTGCTTCAGATTGCAAGTAAAGAAAATAGATATTTTTACTCAGGCCCCTAAAGACTCCAAAAATGTACTGATTATTATTTTGTTTTATAAAGAAGAAAACAGCACGAGAATAAGTGGCTACAATTTCCAGAATCCTGAAACTTGGGAGGCTGGCTCTAGTATATTTGATTTAATAAAAACAATTGTTTGGCACAATATCAGAAATCTGTTTTTTCAATCTAAAAAGTAAGTTGCCTTAGATGTAGAAACTATGAAAACAATTGGTAAAGCAAATCCTAAGGCTTGATTCCTAAGTGATTTCAACTTTCTTATAAAATTTAAATTTTTCTTTACAGGAAATCTCTCAGCTAAGGTACATTACTATAAAAATTAAATTATGTGAATTTGCCCATAGTTCTCCAAGAAACATGAGAAATACTGAAATATTTGTAGAAACTTAATCTTTAGATGACATAACTCTTTCCTCTTTTTCTTTTTTCAAAGAAAGGCTGTACAGTGGTTAATATTGATTGTCAACCTGATTGGCGTGAAAGATGCTTGGGAGATCAGTAAAATGACCTGAGGGATTATATCTGACCCACATCTCCTTTCTCTCTGGCTCTTTCCCTCTCTGCTTCCTGGCTGCCATGAGGTAGGTTGCATCCTCTGCCAGGCCCTTTCGCCACATTGTTTCTGCTTTGGGGCCAGGCAGCCACGGTCAGAAACCATGGGCTGAAATAACCCTTTTCTCCTTTAAATTGAGTTTGCCAGGTATTTTTTCACAGCAATAGAAGGGTGACTAACACAAGATAGTTTTGGAAGTAGTATAATGTACTAGTATACTTTCCTTAAAAGTTATAGAAAATTTCCTTTTACAGCACTGTTCCACATGTTGGTGTGTAGAAGTCTCAAGTTCACTTAAACTCTTGGCAGTATTTCTGTGAGTTTGATTAAAAATTATTTGGGAAAAGAGATTACATTAATGATCATATGCTACATTGAAGAGGACCTACCAAAGTTCTACAATCCAAAACATCTGCAATTCGTATCTGCATATTACATAAAATAAATTACAATTACAAAAATTCATTTGTAAAATTTAAAAATCATGAAAGTCTTATCAAGGCAGATTTTATTAAGTTAGTTGTTCCTTATTATAAAATATGCCCTCATATTATTAGAATCCTATAAAATTAATTGAAACAGTGATAAGATTAATGGCAATGAATGGATACTTAAAAAAAATGCCTTACTTCAATTGGACTAAAATCTTTATTCTTTTTATCATTCTGGATAATGATAAAATTATCCTAATTAAATTTTGCTGCTGGATTTTTGTTATTAAAAATAATTCTTTCTTGAACAAAATATAGAGAACTGTCTTTTCATTTCTATGAATTAAGCTTATAGCTATGTCATACCAAAATATAGCAAGTAAAAAAATATAAAAATTCTTTAATAAATTTAAGCCATGTTGGCAATAATTTCTTTTCTTTTCTTTTTTATTTTGGTGCTGAGGATCAAACTCAGGGCCTTGTGCTTGCTAGGCAAATGCTCTACAACAGAGCTAAATCTCCAACAATGTTGGCAATAAAAATTGACAAGATTTTTTAAGATTAATGAGTTTTTAATTTTTCCAAAATATATTTCAGTTTATAAGACACAAATGAAAATGGCAAGTTAAAAAACTTTATATTTATATTTTCTTTTTGTCTTTATCAATGTAGTAAATGAGTTGAAATTTTCTGCAGTTCAATTTTTAGGATTTATTCTTTTTACCAGTTAGTAGCCTGGAAACCCAAAATTCCAGAGTATTTACAGTCTCATTATTTTAAAAATTAATTTCAAGTATTGGTTAATTAGAAAAGCTTTCAAATAAAAAAGATAGCAATCTCCTTAAGGCCTCAAGGTTTGTAGGAAATTGAACAAAACTTGTCTGATTTAAAATTATCAATGTATTGAATTTATTCAATTGTGAGAATTTCATATAGTATTAAAGAGTTAATTAAAAATCTGTATCTTGCTGTTAGCAAAAAGAAGAGAAAATATATTTAGTATTTTAACTGTACAGCTCTTTGAGGATTTAGGATTTTCACAGAGCCAAAGAGTGAAGATTATAACATGTAATGAATAAACTCTTAAATTGTATGATTGATTTATATTAAAATGTGGTTTTAAATTTGATTCAAACATCGAATTTGACATTTGATTCAAATATCATTCAAATATTTGTAATGAATGTGAATATGCATTTTTAAAGAATTTGAATTATCGTACAATCTCACACTTTATAAAGGTCATTGATTCATTTTCCTTGATAAAAACAATTTTTCTCCTTTACATTCATTTCACAAAGAATTTTCAGTATCCAGTTTTGCCTATTAACATGTAAACACAAAAGGATATGGAAAATTAAAGTGCAGTAGTCACACGGTTTACAGAAGGCCAAGTCTGGTGTGTGGTCTTCCTTTACACACGTTTTGAGTTGAGAGATACAGACAGGGATATTGGCAGAATAACACCCACACCTCAGAGATACCTGTGTATCTGTGTCCTCTTCTCCAGCATGGGTGTAGGGGTACTTCTTTTTTCTTTTTTATGTTTTTAGATTTTTAGTAGGTTTGTAGTACATGATTATTACATTCACTGTAGGGCATCGGTACAAGTCCATAACATACTTCAATTCTTTTTTTCCCCTTACCTCCACTCCCTTTAATTTTTCCACCCCCTTTTGAAGGGGAACTTTATAAGGCAAAAAAAGATATTGCATTAAACTAAGGAGCCTAAAATGAGATTATTCTAGATTATCTGGGTGGGCACATTCTAATCATATGGTTCCTTAAAGAGGATGGCATTCCTTAACTGTGCTCAGAGGAAGAGCAGAGAAGGGAAACAGGGATAGGAAATGGCATTTTGCTGGTTTTGAAGGCAGAGGAGAGATAGCATCAGATGCGGGATGTAGACAGTGTCTAGATCAGTGACGGCGGAGACCTGTTAGAGACAAGTGCCCAAACTGCCACCAAAACCCACTTATTTATTGCAGAGTGCCAACACTGCAATAAACCTGAACACTGAAGTTTCAGTTTAGAAAAACAACTCTACATTAACATCTTTTTTCTTAAAAGAAAAACACAGTAACACCCGTGCCACAGGTTCCCTAGCATTGGTCTAGAATCTGAAGTTGGAGGGAACATATTCACCCCTAGCATCACTTGATTTTAGTCCAATGAAAACTATGTCTACTTTCTAAACTACAGACATGTAAGATTTAAAAAACATGCTTTAAAGCCATTAAATTTGTGATTATTTGTTAAAGCAGCAGTAGAAACATAACACAGATTTTAACAATGGCAAAGGAGATTATGAGATTAAAGACTACATGTGGCTTGCAAAATAAAAAATATTATCTGAACTTACAAGAACTCTGGTTTAGGTTTTGGAACTCCTTAGCTCAAATTTTCAGACACAGAACCATGTATAAATTCATTGTTTGCATATTTAGCAGGTATTATTTGGAATAACAGTAACATACATAATGCCTTACATATTAGTATGTGATTATTACAAGCAGGTGGTGTACTAGGGAAGCATTTTTAAATCATCTATTTATTTATGGTTTTGCTGATAGATTGGTTTTTACTGCAGAGTAATCCTGCTATACTGGATGCTTTCACACTAGTGATTATTCTGGGTCTATTCTTTTCTCACACCATCTACAAAACATGCTAAATGAAACATAAATCTAAACATAAAACTATAGAACTTTCAGGCAAAACATTCTTAAACATGTTATGGAAAACACAATCTATATTGAAACTATAGCTCTACCAAAATTTGAAATCTTTTCTCTGTGAAAGATGTGAAGAGAGTGAAAATACAATATAGACTGGGGTAAACTGTTCGCAAATCCTCTGACAAAAACCTTATGTCCACAATACTTTCAAAAAAGAAATTTCCAAATTCAAATGTCAGAAAATAACCCAACTAAAAATGACAAAACGACCTTAAAAATCACTTTACCAAAGAGGATACACAGAAAACAACAAAAAATGTTCAACATCAGTAAGCTTTTTCAATTTAAACGAAAACCAGGTAAAAATGCCTCTGCATTCTAATCACAATTATTAATTCTTTGACAATACTAACTACTGATTAGTATTCAGAGGAACTTGAATTTTTATGTATTGGTGAGAATGATTTAAATAACACCACTTTGGAAAGCAATTTGACAATTTCTTTGGGAAGTGAACGATATATTTACTCTATCCCTTAGCAATACCATTCCTATGTATTTACCCTAAGAGAATGAAATCTTAATTTAATACCAAAACTGGTACATGAGTTTTTCTAGCTCAAACTAGAGGCAAATAAAATAGGCTCCAATGAGGGACTAAAAAGCCACAGTACATCCATACAATTGAATACAACTCCGTGATAAAAAGGAACAAACTCTCGATATACAAAACAACCTGAATAAATATCAGAGACGCTTATTATAGTTCAGACCTAAAGTGTCCCCCCAAGTCTCATGTATACAGAGCTGGGTTTTGGAGGTGATAGGAGTAGAGGGGTGTATATTCATCAGTGAATTAATCCATTGATGATTTCATGGGTCACTGTGCTGTTAGCAGGTGGGTCCTGGTTACAGGTGGGTTATTGGGGGCGGGGCCTAACCTGGAAGGGTGTATTCTTGTATCCGGCTCCTCCCTTCTTGTTCGCTGCTGGCTGGCTGAAGCAAGCAGCTTTCCTCCACCACGCCCTCCACCATGATGTTTCTGCTCGGAGTCAGTCGACCAGGGACTGAAACCCCCAAACCAGGAGCCAAATTAAACCTCTCTTCCTTTGAGTTGTAGGTTTCAGGTATCATGTTTTAGTGGTGAGAAAGCTGATCTCTACACCACTCTATTGAGTGAAAGAATCTCGTCTCAAAATGTTACATACTTACTATATGATTCAATTTGTACGCCATTGCAAAAGAGATCTGGTAGCAATGGCAAATGGATCAGTGGTTGCCAGAGTCATGCATGGAGAGAATGCACGATGATGTGGGGAAACTGGCATGTGAGAGCTCTAGGACTGTTCTGTGTCCTAAAGACAGCAATGTGTATATGAATCTGTGCTTGTCATAAAATTGAAAATGCACACGCTTTTTACATGTTAATTTAAAAGATAAAATTATAAAACAAATCTGAATATTATAAAACAGATGGTTCAATAGAAAGTCATTCAAAAAGACAGGAAAGAGGGCAAACACTTGTGATCCCAACTCTACATATGATGATTTTTCTCTTCTGCCAAGAGTTTAAGACTTTATATACTTATCTACTCATCCTGGTGGAAAAAAAATGATGGATAATTAAATCTGCAATAATATGAAGACTGGATGAGCTCTCCAAGTTAGTACCCATTAAGAAAAATAGGAACTAGGATCTATAAGGCATTTTATCTGTGCCATACTTGAGGGTGTTGGCTGTAATACTTGTGATTCATTGACATGCTAACTTAATGTTTTTTTAATATAATACTCTGTGTTCAGCTTTTACATACTTATAAAAGCAAATATAGTAGCATTACAATGTTTATATTCCTTGAGATTTCTGGTTATGAAAACAGTTTATACCAGTAGTGGCGATCAATTGCATGCCTGCCACAATGGGCTGTTTGTTATTGAAAGCTCTAAAAGGTTCAACATCAATGGTCTATACCCACATCTACCACTCGCTAACTAAGTAATTTAGTATAAGCTATCTGAGCCTTCAAGTTATTTCTTAATCAGTAAAATAACTTTCCTCTTCAGAAAAGGGACTTAAAATTCAACTGAGTAAATACACATGTACTTTAAAATTATAAAAATATTTGTATTTTTAATATAAAATGAGATGCAGCATTTTGTGTGCTCTGTGTGTGTGTGTGTGTGTGTGTGTGTGTGTATGAGCACAAACCCTGCAGAAATTTAAGAACATTTCTATCCAAATCCTTTGAAAAGTACATAGTAATTTTCCTTCTGGAATTTCCATTTAATTTTCTATCCTTATTGAACATCCTCTGTTTAGTTGTTCTGTCATTAATTGAAGGAAGTTCAAAAGTTAATTTTCCCACAATGATTAGATATTCAGTCTCCCGCATTTCTAGAATGTCTATGGCTGAATGATTTGGAAGGGAGCTTAACTCTTAGCAGTCATTTGGATGGTCAATATTTTTGTACTTCCAGGAGCTGTTCATCTACCTCTATGTCATGCAGAGGTAATTGGAATGCCGTGAGGGAGACAGCCCGATGGAAGTGCTGAGAAACGATCACTTCATGTGAAAGTATTCTTTAAATCTTTTTCCTTTTCTTTGAAGAAGGTGTGTTTGATGATAACCTGGTCAGTATTTGCAGAGAGAAAACACAGAACGGAAAGGCGAACACTGGAATTCAGGGCTTGTTTCCAAATGGCTTTGTACCTCATCGTGAAGCACAGGAGGGTGCTGGATCCAGTGCCACCCTGGGGTCACACAGGTCTGTGTGAAATCAGGAACAAACCTGGGGCTGGCTCGTTGTGGATCTTTGTATCTGACGTTTATAGTTAGGCTTGTCATGTGCTCTAAATATTGTATACAGAAGGAAGAAGTGGCTTCTACCTGAAATTTCCTTTATTTTTTAAGGGACTGAATTCCACCAATCACACTGCACAGAGGACAGATCGGCTGTCTCGGCCTCGGCCTTGTGTGTTGTTTTCATTTGAGGGCAGTCGGGGACTACTAAGTCTACATGCACTTATTTCTGAGTGCGGCCTGAACAGACCTCTCACAAGGAACAGCTTACAGTGGCTGAAGTGCAGTAGCTGGTCCATGAGATTATGTTGATTGTTAATGAATTGATGATCTGACCTCACTTATTTTGGTCAAATTTCCAACCTTCACTGTGTTTTCCTAATGTGACACAACTTATTTTTGAAGTAGGAAAACATACTTTCGGTGTGCATGCGTGTGTGTGTGTCCGTCTCACAAGCTTGGTTGTTTTCAAAGATATGGGTTTACTTTCACTCAGCAAGGTAGAATACAGCTTCATCACTCTTCCATACTAGGTAGCAGGACTTTAAAGTCTTTGCTTATCCCTCTTTAAAATCTCACACTTTCATGGTTATTACTCCCAAGGACTCTTTCTTGGAAGTTGTTACTGAAAACCTTAGACTGAGAAAGTCTTTCCACCGTGCGTGAAGTTATATACCATTAAGTTGCTTATGTTACCCTCAGAACACGGAAATGATGTTACCTTAGTTTGCAATGGCTTAGGATAGATAAACAGATTATGGTAAGAGGTCCACAACTGTTCAAACGAGATGTGCTTATTCCTTTTACTCTTCCTTCAGTTTGTCTATACGTTTGGAATATTCACAATAGAAGTTTGTCAAAGAATTCATCTTCAGATCAAACCAAGCCACCAGGGACATGGATATCTGACCACATTGCTTTTAACTTTTCCAGAATTGATTTTATGTTTCCTAAACTGTTGGCTGCATTTATTGTGGGGATATATAAAATGATCTGCTACATCACCTACTGCTTCAATAGAGGCTCATGGGAGAAATTTCTCATGAGTTGGAGAAGCAGGAAATATCTCGTTTGTATCTTTTGGACAGTGTGATGTTTGTAAGTGATTTTTTTTCTCTTTCATTGCTTTTGTGGTTAGGATGTTTAGGGTTGAATTTGTAACCTACCCAGGACTTGGTGATTTCTTGAGGGCACCGATTTATCTCTTAACTCTTTTCTCAATTTATCTAGAAATATGTCCCATATATTTGTTTATTTTAAAAAATTATTGTAATACATGTATTTTTGTTAGATACCTCAAACATTTTTAACTGAAACAGAAGAAAATAATTTTTGAAGATTTGTGTGTTTCTGTTACAGACAGGAGTATGTGTGTGTGTGTGTCTACACAACAGGTTTGAGTCGTGTGTACCATTTCTCTACTTCATTCTAATCAGCTAAATTAAATAGCTGTAAAAATGAATCCTGGTGGTCTACACACTAATGGTAACCTGTACCTTCAGAGCATTATTATGAGATACAACTGATTTAGTTTTCAGTTCTGTCTCTGAAGATGCACAGAAAAGCGAATTAGATGAATATTGAGGAGACAGTTTGGTGCCATTTGGTCACTGATTATTATGAAGGGAACTGACAATATTGTGATCTTGGGACAAATGGGGACATTAGAAGGACAGCAATGCCAGGGAATACTCTATGGATGTTTGGGAAAATGTCACTTTATGGAGGGAAAAGTTACAGATTTGTCTTTTGATTTTTACTTAAGCATACACAGAACATAGAAATAAAAGATTCACTCAACAAACTGGAGGTCTGGGTGGCAGAAGTAATTTGAGGAGACAGGCAAGTACACAACTATAGCTATATGAATGATGAATTCTTCAAGGGGAAAGGCAGAGAACCAAAGTGATCTGAATCTTGGAACAACAGCTAGAAAGATAAATAGAACAAGAGTTCTAAGAGGAAAAGTCAGGGTTGGGAATTTAGCTCAAGTGGTAGAGCACTTGCCCGGCAAGTGCAAGGCCATGAGTTCGATCCCCAGCACCGCCCTCCAAAAAAGAGGAAAAGTCTGAAGGGATAAAGGGACCAAAGGACACAATCAGGGATGAGAAAGAAGACAAACTTCAGGATGAAGCTGTGGTATTCTGCAGGTTACTGAACTGGTAATTTTCATTTTTCTAGTTCTCTGATTTTAGAAAATTAAATAATTTAGTATACTTTATCAGGGGATTCTTAAAGTGGATATTAAGGGTTAACTGAAATGTAAAATTTAGATTTGACTTGAGGAAAGAAAAATGTCCTGCCATCTCACCAAAATTCTTCCAGAATTGTTTCTCTAGGGGCAACTAAAGTCAAATCGGTACCTTAGTTCATGACCTTAATTCTTTCCACCATTCTGGTCACAGAATTGCCATTCGCTTGCAAACAGAATCATGGAAAGAATTAAGTTTGCGAACCAAGGCACCACTGTATTTCTTCTGTTTTCAGAGATTAATACTTTTAAATCAAGCAAGGAAATGCTGGTGACTTATTTAAGACATTACGATTACAGGTTGAGTATATTTTAAATCAAGCAAAGAAACTCTGGTGACTTGTTTCAGACATTATGATTACAGGTTGAGTATGTTTTATCTGAAATGCTTGGGACTGAAAGTGTTTTAGATCTCAGGGCTTTTGGAGTTTGGAATATTTCCATTGCATGGTGAGATATCTTGGGGATAGGACCCAAATCTAAGCACAAGACTCATTCGTGCTTCATATACAGGGTGTATACATAAACTAAAGGTAATTCTTTACAACGTGTTTAGTGTGCCTGTGTTTTCACTGTACCCCTTTACATGAAGTCAAGATAGAATTTTCTTGTGGCATCAGGCTTGCATTAAAATAGTTTGACATTTTTGAGCATTTCAGGTTTTCGGACTAGTAATGCTCAATCTATAATTTATTTTAGAAGACACTTTATATTTAAAGGATCGACACTCCTGTCCACTTTTGTATCTGTGCTATAGAATTAAGGATAATATAATTACATATTGTGATCCTTTAAATTTTTCTTCAAGAAAAAAATGAATAGAAGTTGTTAAATTTATGTTAATTTTAATTGGGATTCAGCATATCCTTATTTTATCACAGGGATAACATGTTCTTTTCCAATTAAACTTAACACAAATGTAGTTACGTGGGCAACTACAAACTTCAGAAGCAAATATATTGTACTTACCATCCATTTTACTCAAATTAAAATACTCGACAAATGTTAATATTTTTGAAACACAACTGGAAAATTGCATGTGAAAATAGTAAGCATATAATTAAATGCATAGAACTACTTAAACATAATATATATTACTTTTTTTAACTACCTAGAGTTAATATCGAACATGTAAGTATTCTGCCTATTTAGGAATTAGACATCATTCAGTCAGTAAAGAGCTAATCAAATGTATCCTAAGTGTGTTATTCTGTTTTTAAAGTATTAAACATTTTCAAACACGAATCTCACAATGACAGATCGCGATTAGATTTTCTTCATATGAGGAAGGAAAAGAGATGTACTAGGCAACATCATTACTTTTAAATTTGGAGTCTTGAACAGTTTGGATAGAGAAAGAAAGATAATGCTTTAGTTGACAGTTATAATATGTACTTGGCTGTATCTATTGATACTCATTTTTATGCTTTGGATAAATATGAAACATGAATAGATATTTTTCTGCAGAACAGACTAGGTTCTTTACCAAATAGTAAACCAGGCTGATTTACTCTGTGAATCTATGATGAATGTGTAACAAAGACCTAAAAATATGAGTTGCCCTGGTTTTACCTCAGTGAAAATAGATACAGCCAAGTTATAACCTGATGAATTGGTCCAATAACAATAGTAAAAAACTGATCTCAGTGAAATTAAAAGACTCAGGACATATTTTGATCATTTTAATAACGTGATTCAAATGTATCTATGTGTCTACAGCAATACTACAGGGTGGTAGTATTTTTATAATTATCTTTTCATTTTTGTTTAAGGGGAGCTTTTAGTGTAATCCATCCTTGATTTTTCAAAGACCACATACAGTGGAGCGACTTAGGACTAAACTGTGTATTTTCAAACTCTTTTTTGTTGTAGTTCTTCTGAAACTGGAGTTTGCTTATGTGGGTGGTGGGTGGTATTTTCCCCCCTGTCTTCCTTGTGTTTTTTCCCCCTCTATCTTCAATAGTTTTGTTTCACAGTTTTACAAGACCTTTTCCAAACTTCCACAGACATGCTCAACATACACAGCTACCTTCCTTCTAGTAGCACATGCCACAGGACTAGAGGTAGATGGACAAGACCATGATGGTCTCCCCTCCTGCCGACTGCTTTTTAAGAAGACAATGTGCCTGATGTATCCAGTGAACCAGAACAAAAGCAATTAAAATCAGAGACCTGATGTTGAAGAGTGCAAATGCTAAGCTTTCCTATAATTCAAGTTTAAAATTTTCTATACAAGCTCCTAGAAAGTTGTTCTTGGATATTATCTAAGGTTGTATTTTCTAAACAGAGTCATTGCCAACCACTTTAAAATATGGGCTTTAGTCAAGTCAATATAATACTTTTTTACCATTCAGATATTTTAATGAAGATCTATAAACAAAAAACATAGAAAATCAAGGCAATGACCGTCCCTTTTTAGGGGCAGCAAAGTCATGTCACAAAATGTAACTCATTAATCAGAGTTTTTAGTTTGTTTTAAGATTTAAACTTTAAGTCAGTTTAAAAAGGTTATCTGACAATTTAAATGGCCTTATGCTAAAGAGATATGTCCACGGGCCTTTCATGAGTGCCTGTTAACTGTAGAGTGGGGCTGTGCCTCATTGGAAGGGCAGTTGGAGTGAGTTCAAAGGCAACAAGTTTCTAGTCCTAAGAAATTAGGTTGAGATGTGCCGCTGCCAACTGGAAAAATGCCTTAAAGAAAACATTTTTAGATGACAAAGTGGTGAATGATAGACAAAAAGAAGGGAAGGTAGATGAACAGAAAGTGTCAGATATCAAAAGAAAAATAATAATCGTCCCTTCAAAAATGAAAAATAAAAGCGTTAGCATATTTTAAGAAAATCTGAAAAATTTCAGGGGTAATTAGTGGTCAAGTTCAACCAATGTTTTCATCCAAGTATTCATAGGTGCTGCCTCATTATCGCCCAGAGATACTGGTCTTGGCATTTGAAGAGGGCTAAGGGCTGGCAGGAAGAGTGAAGAACAGACTTAACTTCCACTCAGGCATGGAAGCCCAGAAAAGAAATCAAAAAATCAGGAAGGTATCCCTGGATTCTCAGCCCTGCTAACAGTCTAGCCAGCCCTCGGCTGTAGACAGTTGCCACACTTGCTCTTTGAGACTTAATATTGTACACGCAACAAAAGATCTTGTTATATGGGATGAAGAATTCACCCACTTATCATTGATTTTTGGGAAAGAATATGGCAGACTTTAGAGAAAGGGGGACCGAGATAAGGCAAAATAACTTGCATTTTCTCTTTATGGGCATATTAATTTACATCATAACATTTGGTAGAAAGTAGAATCCTCCATTTCTCATTAAGTTCTATTGATTTTTCTCTACCAAACCCAAAGCAGGACATAAGCCTAGACGATATCTCATTAATACCAGTAACAACTGTGATATGAAGTCCGTGCATTTTCAGCCAAACCACAATTTCATCATCAGACTTCATGCATTGTTAAGCTCCATCTAATGCTGCTGTTTTTCACTCCTCAAAACTCCCGTTGCCGAGAGTAGGTTAAGGTGCGGCACATTGTTATCACTCTGAATTAGAAATTTATCTAGCGTTGGTTTTACAGCAAATGTAGCCAGTTAGTGATTTGCCTCATTTAATTCCTGTGCTTTTCCACATACTCTATTAGTTCCATTAATTTTTAAGCAAAACATGCACATAATTACGAATAAAGCTTTATATCTTTTTTATTACAAAACTTATGTAGAGTTTACGTTTTGGATCTTCATTGAACAGACGGAAGAAAATTGTTTTATTTGCTGCAATGTGGTCAAGAGTGTAACATACTTTAAAAGAGTTATCTTTGTGGGTTTTTTTTTTTTTTTTTGTAAAACATATCCATCCTGGTAGTTATTTGCACAAGTGAACTTTAAAAGTTAGGGTCCATTTGTCTGTATTTAAATTGGTGACATTTTTAGGCTGTCATTATCTGCAGAAAGGGGTAACCAGTGTCTCAACATGAATGAGTGCTAAGTAACCTTTAGAAAATGCTTTTCAGAGTGAGGCTTTCTTTCTTTCTAGTGTTATTTTTTAAATAAAATACACCTGGATTTAAAATATGATAAATTCCTATAAAGTGACTAAAAATATCCTCAGCTTGAAAGAAGCCAATCATTTTCTCCCACGTATCTCTTTGGGACAGGAATTCTGTAACTGCTAGTTACCATGCAAATTACATTTATAATTTCTGACTATTAAAAAAAGTTGATTTTTTTCATTTTGTATTCAATTAACATTTGTTAAAAACATAAAATAAATGAGGAACATCTCTTTCTGCGGCAGGGATTAAAGCCAGGGCCCAGGACGCTTTAGGAAAGTGCTCTAATACCAAGCTACTCGCCCAGTTTGCTGAACAATTTTTAAAGTAGTGGCGGAAATACACGAATATGCGAAAGTCTGCTCTTCTCATTGAG